>QARZ01040994.1:121848-153909 GCA_013407115.1 Glycine latifolia
TTTTCTTAATAACCGTCATTGTTTGTATTTTATTTTCATTTAATTTTTTTAAAATTAAATACAAACGAAGATGGTTATTTATAGAAAACCATCATCGTTTGTCTGGATACGATGACGGTTTTTCTTAATAACCGTCATTGTTTATATTTTATTTTGATTTTTTTTTAAAATTAAAAACAAACGAAGACGGTTATTAATAAAAACTGTCATCGTTTGTCTACATACAAAGACAGGTTTTCATAATAACCGTCATTGTTTGTATTTTATTTTGATTTTTTTTTAAAATTAAACACAAACAAAGGCGGTTATTAATAAACAACCGTCATTGTTATTCCGGATATGAGTTTTTGGTATAAATTTTCGTAATACACCTATGAATGCATAACATACAATCGTTAAAACCACATCAAATATTAAAACCATTTAACACTTTCTGTTGGAATTACAGCATCACATAACCTAATAGAAACATTTCAAATTGCAGTTTATTGTACCAACACTATTAGCAAAAAGCTAGAAAATACAAAACACTGCTATATATTCTGAAAGTTAACAATCCTGAGATGAAAAAAGGGGCTTGTGAATGTTGTCCACTTGTGAGAAAATACAAAACACTAATATATACAAAACATTATTAGCATACCAACACTATTATAATTTTTTCCACTTGTGAATGTTGTCCACTCAGAGAGTATCAGCTTAAGCACACGTGTAGCTGTAGATCTACACTGAGGAACAGCACCGACTTTGTTACACAAACCAAAGGAACATGCACACTGTAACAACCCAAGAATAAAGGAATATCAGACCAGCAATTAGCCACCCAACTTGTGTGCCCACAATCAGAGGTGATTAGAAGAATGAAGACATTCACTCACTTTTGGATAAACACTCACGTGACATCCATACATCTTGAAAAGTGGACATACAATTTTTTTATTTCCTCAAATTAAGAACTCAAAAAACAGTATCCTAAGGTGATACTTTTTTCATTAAATCACAATTTCATTTCATATAATATATTAAAGGGTAAGAGATTAAAAAAAATAGCATTAAGGACAAAAAGAATTCACAAGTTGTGTTAATCAGACACAGTAGAGCAAGAACCACCCAAGCAAAGAAAGAAGCAAGTGCATCTCATCCATCCTATAAATAATCATTCAAAGAATCGGTTGTATAACAAATGATCACATGCCACCTTATTTGAGCATAATTTGGCTTCTTGCTTAAAATCAGAGAGAGTATTGCACAGAAGACATAGTTTCCAACCTTATGAAATTGCTTTGCAGTAAGGCTACCCAATCTCTCTGAGTGTCACTAGGAGCAGGAAACTCTTTGAAACAGCCATAAGCTCAACAACAAAGAAAGGCCAATAAACATTGTCCTATCCTAAAGCAAGTATATGGCAAAGGACATCCTTAAAGCAAATGCAAGCATTTCCCTCCAATCAAATACACCAAATGACTGCAGAAACAACACACAACCACAAAATTAGCCTCCTTACTACCACTACTATGTGTATACCCTCAAGGCCTCAAATTATCATGTTTATTATGTTCACCTCTTTATTTGTTCTCTCTAACTGAACCAGTATTTCATGAAACATTATATTATGGTTACGGCAGTAGACAACTGAAATTGATCTTTATCTTTGAGGGTATCCATCATCATATATTTCACCCACCAGTTTTCATTACATCCTCCCCGAAATGGAGCAACTATATATGGTTATTTGAGACAAAACATGCAAGATGCAACTATATATGGTTCAATATGATTGACTACTTTCTTCTTTTATAGTTGACATACAATATTTAACAATAATACAAACTATTTCAGTATTTCTTTGAAATCTGTCATATATAAGTTTGAAGGAAGGCTCTGTAAGCATGTTGGTTTCAACAAATAGAGATAATAGATAGGTTCAAATTATTTATGTACATTGATGATAAATAACCATGTTATGGAATCTGACTCTATTAATATCAAGAAAAAGGAAGTCAATTCTAACCTTTACAGTATTGTCCTCTCCACCTAAAACAAGCCAGTGCCCATCCGGGGTAAACCTAATTGCATTTACCCCTCGAGTGTGGCCTTTGTAAGCTACACTTGTTGTGTTGTCTAAAAGGGCCAAGGGGACATCCCAATAAGCTACACCTGTTGTGTTGTCTTTAATTGAACCAAGAAAAAAAAATGCAATCCACTCTCTTTGAACATCTGAGAAAACAATACATTTCATACTTCATGAAATAAATACCATAACAATGCCAAAAAGATAAATAAAAAAAAAACAAGGGGATAATTCTAGCCTTTAAATTTTTTGGCGTGTTTACATTTGATTCCAACCAACTACACTAAAGCCTGGCATACAAGGAGCATATTCACAATATGTAAGAACAAGCCTAAATAAAAGAAATAGAAATGATGATGTCATGATGACACATCAAGTATAATTGAAATTAATCTGATGCTACCTTGACAAGAAGTTCTGATGCAAAAGCTTCCAAACAACATTTTCCTCAGTGACCATTTAATGTGCAAGTTAGCTTTGAACATAATTTCCATGTGAAAGGGCACAAAGAAAACAATGCCTAAGAACAATGAAATCCTTGTCTAGAGATGAGGAGAGAAGAACAAACGAACCAGTATGGCATTAGGTTTGCAAATAGCCCAAAGATTGACCTTGTGATCTTCACCTCTAGTGACAAGAACCCTGGATGATTTCCGTCCAATCTTGAGGCAATTGACAATAGAAGCATGTGCTAAAAATTCCTTTGAACATAACTTCTCAAGGCCAGCCAAGTCACACACACACACACACCCAGGTGAAAAAAGACAAGACAGACTTTAATAGAATAACAAAGTAGAGAGAGATCTGCATATAAAATGAAGGGCAAGTGCATAGATAGATAAATAGTTTTAAAATAATAATACAAATTGCAATGGATAGAGAAATTGACCACAAAATAAAGAATAATAAAGATTAAGAACATGAGAATTATGCAAGTTGTACAGCAAGAAATCATGAATATATGAAACATAAAAAGGACATGGAACCCAATTTCAAATTAGAATAAGCAAGGCAAACCTTGAATCCTTGGGATGTGTGAGATCACTACTGCTTGGATATTGAACCTGCACAAAGTCAAATATCAATATTGTTAGATTATATGAAATTTCAAGGAAAAAAAAGCAGTTAATGTGTTCCTGAAAGCAATCAGGTTTTGATGAAAAAGTTTGGTCGAGGTACTGAGAACGGAAGGTACGTAAACCATGTTGGAAATAATGGAACACTATAACACAATCAAACTTCCCCTTGGGGTGTTATAAAGCTTGAGTTCTTCAGATTCCTTTCTATCTGTCTAACCTTATGTCCCCCATCTTCCATAAGACCAATCAAACCCCATAGTTGCTTTTTGCAGTAACTGTTGACAGTTCACACAATCACACTCAAAAAACAGTCCAGTGTCTCAATCTTTCCTTTCCTTTGGCTCTGAACCATTACCAACACTATAACAGATTTTATGGTAAAAAAATATTTAACAGTAAATGAAATAAAAACATCAGGCAGTGCCCTGGGCAATTCATTTGTTTCAACCCAAACTCTTGTTTGTCAATCTAATTCACATTATGAAAAAATGCTTTGGTCAGATAACTTGATTGGTTTAAAATGTCTACTTGGAAGGTTTTGTACTTTTCACAGCAAAATGTACTTTCCAGGTTTTGTAAACCTAAAATCTGTAGTAGAGATACATAGAAATTCCAACAAACATATTAGTTTCCAACATCCAAATAAAATGGTCCCACGCCCGTGCAGATCATTCATAAAAAGGTAATAATTACATGAGCAATAAGATACATCAATACAAGTATGATTCATTTGATTCCAATCCAGCAAGATAAAAAGATATGGCCTCCAACCCACATTTTTACACAAACAAGCATTTATAAATATGGGGAAAAAACATACCTCTAAGATAAACATATCCTCCCTATAATTTGCAGCATGATCAGATTGCACCCACAAAGATCCATGTTAAATACATTTGGAGATATGACCTGATGATTCCATTTCCAAGTAAGTATTAAGTACATGGAAAAAGATTGCTTTCTGTCAGTTTAAGAAACTCCTATAATAAGGTAGTGTTTGGCCTAACTTTTTTTTGGCTTTTCTTCAGCTTTAAAACAGAAGCTAAACTAAACACATTTGGAGAAAAATGCTTTAAAAATTAAGGAGCTTAATGCTTATATGAGAAAAGAAGGAAAAGTAGCTTGTAAAACAGTTATTGAAGTAGGTTTAAAATAAACAAAAATAAGGTACTCCAGTTTTAACAAAAATTGGTTAACACTTAATAACTAGCAAATAGAGCACTACTAGCAATAGGTGTGTCATGGCTATCAGTTATTTGGAAAATGCCATATTACATTACAAAATTATATATATATATATATATATATATATATATATATATATATAATATTAGCATCATTCAAAATGAATAGAGAGGAGCAAGAAAAAAGAGAAAACAGAACAAATGGGTAAAGATACTTTCACTATCACATTAAGAATTCCCCAGTGAAACTCAGCCTCCAATACACGCTGACAGAGCCAATAAAGAAATTTGAGGGGAGTTTGAGCATTTTGGCTTTATATAGGGATGATTAAACAGAAATGGATGTGCTCTTCTTATTAGTGATTGATTCATGATCATTTTCTTATATATAAAGACCAAAATATAATATATATATTTTCTGTCACAGTGGAGCTTTGTTTTACTTGTATTGACTACCGAGGTACGGATTGGATGATCTAAGTAATTTCTTCCTATGTAACAGGTTATGGTATTATTACGGGAAACTTATGGGTAAAGGCTTCATGAATCATGATGCAAACTTTTGTATATGGATTGTCCACAGCTTGTGGCAAATCCATTTTCTTCTAATAATATTTCTCTGCCTCTTAAAAAAATAGATAAGATTTATAAATAAACCATTACCTTTTCTTCCCAAGTTCATCGTTACTAGTGTTACAGTTAGGTCCTGCACTAGATTTTCTGAACTGTGATAGTCTCGTCAGCAGGCAAATCATTGATAATCTCAATCTGATTACAATAACCACAGAGCCAAAGCACTAAATTGTTAATTTGTGAGATATAAAAAATTATTGGTGGAAGGAAATAGGAAACATGGCTTAGATAATATAATTATGTAATTCAAAAAACAATAGATAAGATCATAAAAACAAGAAGCTTATCCACACCCCACCCCACCCTCGCAGCAGAAAAAAAAAGTTATACTTGCCTTAAACTTATTATCTGAAAACATCTCAAGTGCCTGATCGCGTGTAACTTCAATGCGCTCAAAGGGTTGCTTTTCCTGTAAATACAATCTTCATCATCCATCACATATATTAACACAAAAGTAATGTTTATCACAATAATGAGCAATGCATACATAACAACAACAATAATAACATTATCCCACTACGTGAGGCCAGCAAAATAGATCACACCACATTATTGAACAGTCAATCAATATAATAATTAAATTTAAAAATCAAATCAATTTTGACTGAAACATTCCAAATGTGAGACAACTCATTGGTGAAAAACAAGCCAAATTCACACCATTATCTGTCCTGTGAGTAGTAGCTTAATTATATGCAGTTTTTCTTTAAAGGATAGTGTCATATTTCCATTATCACATTAAGCTGGGGCTGAAAAGAAGAATGTTTCCACGAAGCACCATGGTTCCTTATTATATGTGACCATTTTGACATGACACCAAGAGATAGCAGTCCACGCAGAAACAAAGACAAGGTGTTTATTCTGAATTATTAAACTTAATAAGGAAGATGATGATTACCAAAACACTAGTTCCACCAAAAAAGGCGTGAGCTAGCTAAACATAAGCATATTAAAAACAAAATGTGAAACTGCAAAAATTGCATACAAAATGAGATATTATTTAAAGATAAAGATAATGCATGTACAGAGTAGTAATATACAAATAGTTTTAATTTAATCAAATCTATGCACTAAAATCCTTTCAGGAAAAAAACTTAGATGCAAAAAAGGCACTTTTGGTGTTTTTTCTCCAATTAAAAATGGAGTTTCACCTCAATATTCCTCATAAAAAATGTTTACATTAAAAGTTGGCTGAGGTTCCAGACATGAAATTGCAATTCTGAATGGAGAATAGCACTAAAAACACCTAAGAAACTGTATCCAACCTCTGTCCTTCCATAAATTCACAATTTGGGTTTTCTATCCTGCTCCACTGGATATCTGAGATACTTAAGCACCTTCGTCACGCTCTGAAATCTATGTTTCATAAGTAAAACATTAAGGAACTTCTCTGCTACAGGTTCCAATAGTAATGATTGGTGGGCATCCCACTAAACCATATTAAATTTATACTTCCTTGTGCTCTGACACAAAAATGTCTAATAATTTTTTGAAAGAAAAAAAAAAGAGATATAAGAACAAGATACAGAGGATAAGATATCTCCTAAAAGAAAACAAAATATAGAATAATAAAAACTATAGGACTATAAGAGATAGAAACCAAGGCATTCCAATTAAACTAAGTGTAGCATACTGACATCTACATCATCATAACTGAATTAAAGCAACTCATTGTCATGCTCTTTCAAGAACTTGTAAAACTCTGGGTCCTGAAATGGAAAAGCTGTTAAAAACATCACAAAAATGCTAACATTTGCAATAGTGAATTACTTTATCAAAGCCCAAATTGAAGCCTTTCCTTGTCCTTGTCTTCCCTGCCATTCCACCCCATCCAAATACAGTCCCAGTGACTGCCAATGTGTCTAATTTCTCTATTAAAACTTAAAGCACTTACATGCTTTCTCCAGACAATGAATTCAAAACTACAGAACTTATTCAGTTAAACTATAGAGAACTTTTCAAATAAGAACAAGCAACATGATCGACCTTGATCCTAATTAAGAGAGCCATATGAAAAATAGATAAAGTAAAACTATATATATTACATAAGGTTAGAATTTAAGGTATGTAATTAGCTTACTTTAAGGTTAAATGACACTAACCTTTTGCGGTCAAGACCCAGTTGATCTAAAGCTTGTATTTTATTTATTTTAATCCCAGGAACATACTCCATTGTCAGAATCTGCATTGGAAAAATAGTTAAATTGTACATACTAACGAAAGATATCAGAAGTAAAAATGGGAAAGATGCATAACTTTTTTCCGCAGCTTTTGTTCCTCTTTGATGTCAGCAACAGACTCAACTTCATTTTTCTTAGTAATTATTACATTTTTAATGTACCAGCAACCCATAACTCAACTCAAACCTACAACTTTATCTTCCCACTTCACCCCAAAATGCCCTCTCAATCGGAAGATTCTTCTCCTTCTATCCTGGAAGCCCGCCAAGCCCACCATCTTGGCGTCCCTCCCTCTGGGGCCCACCTCCAGCCTGGCCCTAACCCTAATCTTGCTCCTCCGTTCCATCCCAGACTGGGTCGACGTCATGCAGGAGCGCAACATGCAGAAGAAGCATGCCCTCTACACCCACCAAAACTGGCGTGACCACCGCAGCTCCCTCCGCCACCTACGTCACGTCTTCTCCAGCCTCTCCTCCCGCGTCATCCTTTCCCTTGTCCCTCCTGTCTTTTCTTCACCGCCTTCGTCGCCTACAACAAAGCCCTCCTCCTCCACCTCCTCCCGAAGTTCTTACCGCTCCTCCACGCCTCCTCCCTCCCTTACTAGACTCAACTTCATTGGTCGCCGTCGTCGAAATGCCCGCAACAAGGAGGAGTCACCGTGGCGGCATAGAGGTGCTCTACGATGTCGTTGATCTGAGGTGAGGTATGGCGGAAGAGATTCAAGTTGTAAGTTAGGGCGCTCTCTCTAATCTCTATACACTGCTATGAGTGTGAGAGAGTGAGCCTTTTAATTTGTTAGCGGCCCAAGAACGAAAATGAAAATACGACGGTTTTAAAAAAAATTGTCGTCGTTGAAATCACGAATATTACAAAATTGCCACCGCATTCAAATTGATGACGGTTGTTGGATAACCGAAGTCGTTTTGCTGTCGTAGTAGATGCTTTTTGTAGTAGTGTTGGTTCCTGTAGATTCGCACTTTTTTAAATTTTAGTTCCTTGTAAGTTTTTTGTTTATTTTTAGTCTATGTATGTTTGTGATTTTTCAATTTTAGTCCCCACCATGCATTTTTGTTCATTTTAGTCCTTATAAATGTGTATTTTTTCAATTTTGGTCCCTATAAGTGCAAACTTATAGCGACTAAAAATGAAAAAAAAAAAAAATAAAACTTAAAGGCACTAAAATTAAAAATGAGCAAACTTAGAAGGATGAAAAATGAAAAAAAAATATTATAAAGACCATAACTGAAAAATAGCAAATTTATGGGAACTAAAAATAAACAATAAAATTTACAGGGATAAAAGTTGAAAAAACACAAACTTACAAAGACCAAAAAACATATTTAAATCAAATTTAAATTAGGATATATTTATATTTCGATAATCTTAAAATTCACTTTATCTAAAAAGAAAGAAAGATATTATCAAGGTGTTTGCTTCACAATATGAAGCAAGATTCCTTGAAATGTAGACTTGAAAATATTACATTCTCATGTCTAGTACAAGTTTTGTAAAAATATTTTCAAAAATAATTGTCAGACATGTAAAGTACACACAGTCCTTTGGATTCCAATTTATTCTCTATAATAAATACCTATTTTCACTTCATTGTTCCACATTTCTTTTCTTACTTTATTTTTAAAATTGTTTAATTAATTGTCAAACAAACATATTCATGGGAATAATATTTCCAAGACATAATATTCCTCGGAATATGATTTCTTGGAAATAAGCCCATTCTTTGAAACAAACACCTCCTAAATTGATTCAATTCTACAATATTAAAAATTAAAATCAATATTAAATTTTAAAAATATTGAAATGAATAGAAAAGTATGACCGAAATGTACCAAAAAGAAAATTATAAATAAAAAAGATACTTAAAATGGAAAAAAATTGTGACAAGAATTATTTTATATTGATAATTAGTATTATAAATTATAAGAAATATGTTTTTGTATTAATAGTGTAAAATTATTTTATATTTTTATTCAATTATAAATTATCATAAATGATAAATTTGTTAATTTTATAAAAATCATCTTAAAAATCATTTGAATGGTAATTTTTTATTTATTAATAGGCGACAATGTAAAAAATTTACATTAAAGATGCATGACCATTAAACTCTATTTATAGTATAAGATTAAATTTAAAAATATAAATATAAATAATAAATAAAATTAAAAGTTTAATGGAAGAAAAGTCAGATAACTTAATTAATATGAAAATAATTATAAAATATTATCATTTAATATGGAATACTCCTATATAAAAATAGATAAAGGTAAACTATTTTTTTAGAGGAATAATTTTAGGGAATTGTTCTAACTCTTAAAATAAACTTCATTCAGTTTCTTGAATTTCCCTGTAAAGATCATTCAAAGGAATTAGGTCATTTTAAGTGAAAATAAAATTAGATAAAAAGTGTTCATTTGATTTGTTAAAAATTATGATACTAGATAAAATAAATATTTTTGTTCCGTGTTTGATTTGAGAAAGGATGAGACAATACAAATCAAGCAAATGTGAAAAAAAAAATTCTAACTTTTGTTATTCAGAAAATTATGGAACAACTTTTTGTGCCAGATATTAAAAAGAAACATAGATCCATATTTTTATCTCTTTAATAATAAAAAAAAATAGTAACTAACCAATGTAGTCACTTTAAAATGGAAACACCAAATTTTTTTATATTTTAATCTCTATCTCTTTCTTTATTTCGATAACATTAAATTTGTTATAAACTAGTTTAGTGTCTCAATGTCTTAGACGAGTATTAACATTTTATAATTTATAGAAGTAACTTTTATATTATTTTGAAATTTAAATATATTATTAATTATTTTGTTTAAATTTAATAAATGTATGTTAGTATATATGTCAACAAATATAAATATATTTTTATGTACACACATGTTTCAAAAAATTGTTATGGGTGTTGTCCTTCACTTTGGTGATATCTTATATGTTCTCTTTTAACTTTCTTTTAAAAATTCATTTAGTTTATTTTTTATTTTTTAAATCGTATTATTGATAAAGTATCTAGGGATTTTGTTGGTCAAAAAGTGATATATACCCACCTGACACAACATTTTTATAAATTAAATAATTTAAAGTTATTTTATCATATATAAAAAAATATAAGCAGTAAGATCAATTTATTAAAAATAGTAATAAAAATTAATAAAATCATTTGGATATATTATAGGTATGATGTAATTTAATTTATTTTTATTTGATTTAAGTAATAATATAACTAAAAATTTGTAAATTGATTCAAATCAATGTTTATTTAATTTTAAATAATATTATATTAGTTAGAATACTTAAATTAAATTTTTTAAAATTTTAAAAATATGTTTTCAGAAGAAAAAATGCATCAAATTAGAAAATTTTGTATCTGATATAATAAACAATAATTTATTTTAAAGAAAAGTGATTGACTTTTGATTTGGGATAACAAAAATTGAGTGAAGTTATGTTTTTTTCTTTTTGAGAACTGAAGGAGAAAAGCCTAGAAAAAAACTAAAAACCATGCCTAAACATGGTTGGGATTACATTTGTTACTGCAGCAAGAGAAATAAACAAAGGTACAAAATTAAAAATTAAGTGAATTTGTTTAATTATAATTGAATTTCATTTTTTATTTAATTTACCTTTTTAAGCTTTATATTTCATCTAAAAATGTTTGAATTATAAAAAAATTATCAAGTAATATAAAATTTAAATATCATATTTAGATAAAATTATATTAAAAAGTGTTCATTAAAAATAAAACCTTACATTATAAACCCCTTCATGCATATTGTTTATTATTTTTAATTTATTTCTTTTTTTTATAATTACCTTTATAATTTAATATTGATATTTTGAGTACGAATGAATTTAAGTAGAATTTTATCTAATAAGAAAGATAATTATAAATAAATTAATGAATTAGTATCATGTGACAAACACATGTATTGATTTTAAGCATTTTACTTAATATATCAAATAAAATATCTACTTGAATTATTTTACAAATGATTGATTGTATTATTAATAATGAATTAAATCAAATTAAAACATATGTATAATATTATTAAATTATTTTCTTGTTGTTCTTTTCCTTCTTTTATTTAGGTTGCTTCTCCAGTATTATAGAATTATAAATGAATTAATGAATTAATACCATGTGGCAAACACATGTCTGATTTTAATTTTTAAGCCTTTCAATTAATATAACAAATCATATATCTACTTGAATTATTTTACAAATAATTAATTTTGTTATTAATAATTATTTAAGTCAAATTAAACATATTTATAATATTACTAAATCATTTTCTTGTTGTTCTAATAAAATTTGCAAATAGACTTTAAATGCCATATATTCGAGAAAGACTTTAAAAAATATAAAACAGATATAAATTTACCTTAGAAAAAAAAAAGACAAATATTAAAACCACCATTCATAACCTAGATAAATCTTCGAATAGATGGAGAAGAAAATAAGGTGTTTATACTTTGAAGCTTCAAATTATTGATGAACAATAGTTGAGAAAAAAGAAAGAAAGAAAGGTAGAATAGCCAGTAGAGTCAGAGAATTGTTTTTAGAAAGTAAGAGAAGAGAAGAGTTTTCTTATATTGAATTTTGATATTCAAAAAGCCTCTTAATTTTACACTTAAATTTGGAAAATTGGGAAGTAACAAATTGATAAAAATTTAACCACCTATCTCACTTAAACCGTGACTACTTCAGTTACCCGCTTACCTCATATAAACCGTGATTATCCCAATTATTATGATTAATAACCATGATTTAAATAATAAATAAATGTTATGTAAATTATTATTACAATTTTAAGGAATTTTCTGATTTGAGAGTATAATTCTTCTCCTCCATTAATGATCCCCTGTCATCAATAATTATTTTGATTACAATTATAATTAATTTGATAGCAATATAATTATAAAAGGTACTTTTTTGCAATATACTTCACTTTCTTTATAAAAAAATTATTGGTTAAAACTTGTGAGAAAGGCATGTGTGAAATTTTATTTATAATTTATTCTCCTATATATATACATTACTATAGACTATAGATAAAAGGTACTTTTTTCAATATAATTCACTTTTTTAAAATTATTTGTTAAAACTTGTGAGAAAACCATATTATGAAATTTCCTTTCATAATTTATTCTCTAATGTAATATATATATATATATATATATATATATATATATATATATATATATTGAATTTACTAAGATAATTAATATTAGGTATTTTAGTAAATTTTATATTATTTTATTTGTGTTGTTCATTACTCATCAAATATGATATAAGATTATCCTTTAAATTTGTATTTTTATCTTATGTCGGTCTTCTTGTTTTGTCTAATATTATATTTTTAATAAATTAAATAGATCTCATGTAACGATCCGTCTTGTCACTATGATAGTACAACTCTAAACATGTAATTTCAATTTTAAATGAAAACTCCATTAATTTGATTGTGAGAATGATGATAAATTTTTTTGCAACAATACACTCACTAGACAACACACAAATTCATAAATAAATAATACATATGCATACATATGTATGTATATATATATATATATATATATATATATATATATATATATATATAACCATTATATGTCATTCATATGTCAAAATATAATTTAGTTTTTATATAAATCTAAGCCCGTAATTACATGCCTGATCAAAGAGAATCAAGGAACCAACTAAGAAAGAGTTGATATCAAAACACAACTCTCACCCAAAATAAATTTCAACATTATCACGTCGGCTTGGCAGCTCCAACGAAAGAATCTCCCTCCAAAATCACCTATTGATGCTCATCTGCTCCCATGAACGAACGTTAGTGATCATCACATGTATCAATCACACGGTACAAAATTGCAATAGTGAATTTATTATACAAGATCACCAAGCACCAGATGACAATGATTAGCAAGCAAACAATAATAGTAATTAACCACAATCATTTTCAGTAATCAATCAGTTCAACATACACTCAACAAACTAGTCATCAACTTTTTTCACAATTCAAATCAATTATGTTCAGAATGATGTATGCACATGATTCAACTCTCAAATGCAATATGATACCATTCATCAAGAAATAGCTTAAGCGTTCCCACAACAACAACATCATTTACAATTTAATTCATCAATAACAAATATATCACATCCTATTAGTTTAAAACACAATTTTTTCTTGAAAACTAGCACGCAACATGGACAAACATACATCCCATAATTGGGTTCCCTAACCCCAACTATGGTATCAAAAGTTGTAAACAAATAATAAACTCTCATAATTTATCTATATTCCTCTATTAGCTCCTTGTAGCTTCGTTTTGAGATCTCTCAAGTTATGTGCTTTGATCCAAACACAAAGCTCTATATACCAAATCGAAGACAATTTAGTATAGATTTCAAAGACAAGGTCAATATTAACACTCGGGGTCAAATACCCATTCAAATTTAAAAGGGCCAAACTGGTATTTTGGGATTCCACATCAAAAAGATGTCATTTTAAAATTTTGATCACACCAATGTGACCGGGGTTCAACGAAAGTCACAAAAATGACATCAATATGATAAAAATATAACTTATACGTCTCATTTTTAAAGGTGTACAGTCCAAAATAGTAAAATGACACATAGCCTTCATCATGAGGTCACTGTACACGTGGACACCCTCCACGTCAACACTGCCACATTAAATAGTACTTATTCCTTCTCCTAGGGTCAACCCGAACATATGTGTCCGAGCTCCTCGTCAGCCCTGCTACAAAAGCACGGACACAACCCTGCTACAGGAACATAGATTGCTACAGGAATATTCTGCGCAATATCTTTATATTAACAGCTTATCAAATACGCTTGGATATTCAAATAGGTGTAACCACCTTATCATATCATATCTCAACGAAGTTATCTACAAGCTGTTATTTATCTACAAATAACAGTATATCCATAAGGTACACATTTCTTATATTTAAATTAGATAATTGTCTGCTATTATCTATTATTATTATCTTATCAACAGATTATCAATAAACAAAGGCCCAAAGCCCACACTCTACACTATAAATACAGCCTTACAGGTTCTCTCTAAACACATCTGATCACTCAATTCTCACACCTTCACACAGTACTTGAGCACATTACTCAAGTTACTCATTCTCTAAATCTCATACTGAGTTCCCACACTCAGTTATTCTCCTATAATTGATGTACTTACTTGAGCGTCAGAGTGTTTTTCCTTTGTTTTGCAGGTTCCTCCTCTAAGCAAAGCCTACACATCATCCGACATGCAGAATTTGGAGTCCACATTGGTCACGCCTATCTCACACGTGGAATTTCCAGATTTTGGTAAGAACAAAAGGTTTGTTTTAAAGGAAGTGTAAAAAATCCAATAATGATACCCAAATCATCAAAGATACTAACAGAGGCTTAAACTAACTAGGAGAAGGCATAGAAAACACGATTACCTCGAAGAAACCACAAAGGAGGATTGGAGGCTCCATTCTCTACCGAATCCTTGAGTTGAATTTTGAAGATTCCACTCCGATTAAAGTGTTCCTCTCATGTGGTGGTTCGATGATAAGCAACGACTGCTCATGGCGGTCACTGGGGGTCGTGGGTGGTGGAGGAGGAGGATTGGAGGCTTGGGTGAGTGTTTTGAAGAAGAAGAGTGAAAATGCATGGTTTCACGTTACTGCACATTTTATAACCTATACTCGCATGGGCGAGTTGATCTAGTCTTAACAAATTTCACTGCTTTTGTGTAAAGCTTATATTTCATTCTCCAAAAGGTTTTTCGCAAATCCCAATGGTCAAAATGTGCATACATGGGTTTCCAACATACCTTCCAAATTTGAAAAAGATCCAATGCTTAACGAATCCGAGATCTTGATTTTATTGAGATAGGTTTTAGGTCAAACTCGAAATCACACAGTTCCAAAGCATATCAATCAAACTCCACATAACCTAACATCCACACCAAGAAGTTGCATAAGGATTATTCACACAACAATTCAACTAATCTAAACTAATCAAATAATCAAATAACAAAAAAAATATATCAAACATATATTTTCAATTATCGAATTTTCAAGGTTATTACATCCCATGTATCTAGGAGTATAGTTACTAGACAATAGCTAAAGTATATACATATATAATAAACATAATGTTTATAATAACAAATATAAAAACTCAAATTTAAATAACTACAACTTATATTTATTTTTTAAAATTTATAGATTTCATATAGGAATTATATCACTATTACTTGTAGAAAAAACAAATCATAATAATTTTAATAGGCTTAATATTTTTAAAGACAACATCGGCCAATTAAAAATATAATTAATCATATTCCTCAATTTTAATATAATTATATTTAATATATTCTTGAATATTTTAAAAGTTGATAACTATTTATGTACAATATTTAAAAAAAATACTAAATATAAATATAAAAAATATAATTTAAATAAATTCGTGCGTCGTTCTAGGTTTAAAATCTAATTATATATTAAGGGATTATTTTTTACTTGGTATGATTTTTCTTACTAAGTCTAAAAGAGGTTGCAATTTTGGCTTATTGATCCTATAAAAGTGCGATTGTCTCACAATCTAAAATATATTGTTTCTTAGAGCATCTCTAATGCAAGGAATCCAATTGGGTTCCTTAAGCAACTTTTTGTGACCCTCGCATTACTTTTTGTGGTCCCCATAGTGTTATGTCACTCCTAAGGAACTCACCAAATATTTTGCTCCAATGCAAGAAACCACAAGGAACTCAAAAAAATCCACATATTTATATTTTTTTTAATAAAACTTAACATTTTTTCAATTTTCATAAATATAAATTAAAATAAATAAAACGAAATGTGTAACAATATAAAACAAAATTTTACATAATAATAAATAATTAAACACAATAACATCAAAATAAATAAAAAACCTAGACCTCGAAAAAAAATTACATAAATTTAGTTATTGTCAATTTCGTTTCCGAAACATTCCCAAATATGTTTAACTAAATCTGCTTGGAGTTGTTGATGTTTTTGTTTGTCGTGAACCTCTGCTCTCGTTTAAAGGTATGTTGATCTGATACTAGGGTGAGCACCTAAAGATACTTCGAATGTTGACGTGTTGTTACCTACATTATCGTAATCAATATTACTTTGATGTGTCACGTTCGTCCTCGACAATCATGTTATGCAATATGATGCATGCATAGATGATATTCTTCATTTTAGCAATATCCCAAAAACGTGACGGACCACGTATAATTGCGAATCGAGATTGGAGCACTCTGAACACCCGTTCTACATCTTTTCTTGTCGATTCCTGCCGTTGAGCAAATAATTTCCGCTTTTCTCCTTGTGACATTGAGATGGTCATCACAAATGTAGCAAAGTCTAGATAAATACCATCAACTAAATAGTATCCCATATTATATTGGGTTTTATTCACTGTGTATTGCACTGCGGGAGCACGTGCCGACAAAACTTCATCAAACAAATTAGATCCATTTAACACAATAATGTCATTATTTGAACTCGCAGTGCCAAAAAATGCATGCCAAATCCACAAGTCTTGTGATGCAACGACTTCAAGAATGGTTGTTGGGTTGCGATGATCACCTCGACAAAATTGACCTTTCCATGCAATAGGACAATTTTTCCATTCCCAATGTATACAATCAATAGAACCTAACATACCTGAAAATCCGCATGCCGCTCCTAGTTGTAGTAGTTGTTCGGTGTCTTCGTTACTTGGTCTCCTCAAGTACTCATTCCCAAATATGGTGCAGATGCCTAATACAAATCGCTCCAAACATTCCACAGCAATTGTTTCACCAATTCGAACATATTCGTCCAAGCTGTCAGCAGGTGAGCCATAAGCCAAAATACGAAGTGCAATTGTGCACTTTTGTAATGGAGATAGTCCTTTTCGACCCAGTGCATCGAACCTCACTTGAAAGTACTCATCATGATTGCTGAGCTCATCTACAATACGAAGAAACACATGCCTTTGCATACAAAATATTCGTCGGAACTGATTCTCTGTGTACACAAGATTTACTGAGAAGTAGTCATTGAAAAATCGATCATAACCTTCTTCACGATTTTGATGTACCACTCTTCTTTTCATACGCTCGACAGTGTTGCCATGTAGTTTTTGTTGGCTCTAAAGTATCAACCTAATGAGGTCTTCATCGGTGTTGTCTTTCAATTCCTCATTTATCATTTGATCTAAAACTTCATCTAAATCGATGTTTGGATCCATTTTATGGTATCTGAAGTGTTTGAAATGATAGAGATATATTGCGTAATTTGTATGAGAACATGTGAAAATGATGAAACATTAGACATTTATATAGGTTCATTTCCAATGGCTAGTTTTCAACGGCTAGTTTTATAACGACTAGTTTTCCAACAGCTTGTTTCATAAAATAAATTTTTCAATATAACATACAACAAGGACCTACATTGTTAATAACTGCATACAAAGTAACTGAATAACAACTAATTTGAACATAGGGACTAAACTTTAATTAAATAATTTCTTCATAATATGGTCACAATACTTTTCGTGGTCTTCGCGTTGTTTATCTGACATGTTAGATGTATCCTTCATGAGGATTTCATACTCCATACGCCTTTCTTGTGCCTCCTTTAATTGAATAAGTTTTAATGTGTTTGCATTCTTCTCATTCATTACACTTTCTATGCCAGATAAATCGATATTGCTAGAAGCTTCTTTTCCTTTGCTATTTCTTTTTGCTGCTTTTTGTCCAATTGGGCGAGGCGAGACATTGGCGAAGGTGTATCATATTCTTCGGCTTCAATAGGTGTCTCGGTGTTAAAAGACGACGAGTAATTTCCACCTATAGAAACCTTGGTTCTTTTTGAAGAATTTGACATAAAATCTACGTCGAATTTTGGCTGATCTTTCAACAACAACCAAACATGTTTAACCTCAACTTTTTTACCTGTATCCTGTGAGTAAATCAAGTGAGCATTAGCCATACAATCTTTCTCTGAACTTCCACTTCTCCTATGCTTATCTGCTTATTTGTAGCACCCATTAAACTTTTGAACTGCTGGGTGAATCCTGTTCCATCGAGATTTCAACTGAGTCGAACTTCTTTCACAAAATAACCCGCTTTCACGCACATCGTCATTGTTGTACGCATTTTTAATCCTTGTCCAATATTGCTTTGATGTTTGGTCGACACTGATTATTGAATCCTTTGACACATTGACCATGATCGGACGAGAATCACATCTTCTGCCACCGAGAATGTTGTACGTGATTTTTTCCCACTACCATTGTGGTCACCCTCATCTAGTAGAATATTTTCTATACTGATTGTGGATTCAACTTCATTCATAGCGAGTGAAATATTGGATAAAGAAGGCCTATAACACGTGTTTGGGTTGGTGTGGGATGATGGTTGACTATAAAATTGTGAATTTTTAGAATTACCACCAGTAGGTGACTCTACATTAGATTGAGGATACATATACCACATGTGTGGGGGTGGTGGATACATAACATATTGAGGCAAATTTTGGGAATTTTCGTTGGTATGGGGTAGTGGTGGATATATAACATATTGAGGTGGAATTGGTGAATTTGCAGAATTTTTACTGGCAAGGGGTGGTTGATTTTGCAAATAACTGTAAACACTTTGATAATTATACTCATTGGGATTCATTGCAAAGAAAATAAAAAAAGATTGAGGATTGATAGGAGAAAAAAATTACAAGTGTGAATTTTGTGTAAAAAAACTTAACAAAGTGAACCAAATTTATAACCATCCATACAACACCTTCAACGAATGTTTTTTTCCACAATGGCTACCTTAACGACTCTTTTATTTATATTTCAATGGTTGCATTATACATTTGAACGGTTATCTCATTAAAAGAACTTTTATTTTTACTCTTCATTTACATCCAACGGCTATTTTTGGTTGCTTGATCTCATCCAACGACTATTTTTTTGTACCATTGATCTCATCCAACGGCTATGGACAGCTAAGACAATTTTTTACCTTTTATTTCTCCTTCTCTGCTCCAGACGCGTGCCAAGCTCCCTCCAGAACCTTCTTCTCCTTCTCCGCTCATACCTCTCTTTCTTTCTCCTTCTCACCATTTCTTTCTCCTTCTCCGCTCTCTCTCTTCTCCACCATTGTCGCTCAGCCCTCATGAGTCACGTCTCCATCCACGTTTCTTCAGCTCTCTCTTCTCTCTTCTCCATCTCGTGCTATTCTCGCTGTCGCCGCTTCTCTCACGGTCCTTGCTGTCTCTTGCCGTCGCTGTCCTTGCATGGTCCAACGCCGTCGTCTTCCTTGAGCAATGAGGTCTGTTGTAGATAGTTATTTTCCCTCTCTTATTTTCCTTTGGTGGTTGAGTTTTTTAATGTTATTTTATTGTGTAAGAAGGGTGCTTATATAAGAAATCGTGCCTCTTTCTTCAACCTTCAGTTCCGCCACGTAAGATTGCTTCAACGTTGTTTTTTTTTTTTCAAGATACGAGTTCTTCCCGCTAAGAAACTCTTCAAGCTCCTGCATTGGAGATGCTCTTAGCATTTAACTATTTATCCATTGGTTGAAATTGGAGTAGATACTTGAAAAGTTTTATGTCAATGAGAAATTCAAGAATGGTTGATATCCAGTACGCACGAAAAGATATTTACAATGGCTTGTCCAAATTATTAATATCTAAAGAGCAATGATTATGCTAATAATCAAGACATTGCTCCTTTTTGTGTGTATAATAATAATCCATATCTACTCCAATTCTCAGTTTAGCATAACCCGTTCTCAATTTAGATATTAAGGATCGTCATTATAAATATCTTTTTATGCATGTGGGGAAATTTCATTTCCCTGTCTATATTAATTGGTAAGCTGAAACAGAAACAAATAATTTAATTGTCAATTAATTTTAATTAATATAAAAATATTACCTGATCTAAAAGTGTAAAATTTAAATGTGCTAGAAACATAAATTTTTTATCATTAATTATTCATTAACATTTCTATAATTTTCAAAGAGAGTTTTCAGTTAAGACTACATGGCGTGAGTGTTGCACACTATTGTCTAACGCCGTAACGCGTGTAGATTCAGCCTCGATTCTAGTAATGTGAAACAGAAAAGAACCCAGAGACGTAGTAGTATTGTAGTCTTAGAACTGAATTGTAAATGGCGACGAATTCAAGGTTGTCCACCATGTTATGTTCTTCTATCTCTAGCCATAAAAAAGTTAAATAAAAAATCCATTTTCAAAAAGATTAAAATCCTTTTAACTGTTAAAAATATTTATTCACCCACACACATCACATTTGGCAGAGCTTGGAAAACCCCACGGTTGCCACTGCCGAGCACAAAGCAAGACGTTTCCACAATTAAGACTCTTTATCACTAACTTTACCAAATTACCCTCGTGCAATTTCAACTTTATCCTATGATACGTTTGGATGTAAGAAAAAAATATAGATAACATTGTATTTTTATTGTTTGATTAAGAAAGAAAAAAAGAGAAATGTTAATTTACAAAACAAAAATTTTAAATTTTTTTTTTCATTTTCTACTAAATTCAAATTTTAATTTTTTCTCTTATTTTCTTTTCATCCATCCAAACTGATGGTTATTGGTTCTGTGTTAATATTGAAGTGCAAAGGGCATAAGGGGAAAATATCAATTAGAGAAAAAGATACTTTTGATTAGTCAAAATAATTAAGCCGAATATCTTGGGCTCACGTAACAACCATTACAGTGTTCGAGATTTAACACACACATTGCTCGCAACCCTTGATGTTTTTTCTCATTAGTTACTTTAGATGTTTTTAAGAGTCAAATGAAATCACAACAAAATAACAAATATGCGGCGCCTAATACATTACATTAAAATAAATACAGTACGTTTGGATTTTCACTACTAATAGTGTTTGGGTTTTCATCAACATAGCAGGTTTTCAAATAAAATTCACGTTAGATTAAGAAAAGAATGAAGAGATTACTCTTATTAGTTTCATTAAGATACAGACGGTGAGTGAAATTCATTATTATGAGAACTGAAAAAATGTTCAAATAAAATAATTTAGTTGAAATGGCATAAAATAATTTGTTTGAAGAAAAGGAAATAAAATATTTGGTGAGATTTCTACATTCAATTTTATTTTACGAGCAAAAGGAAAATAAATAAAAATCTAGCTACCTTCCTAATTTCGGCTGATTGATCCTATAAAAGTGCGATTTTGCTGTTTCGGTTTTGCAACTGATATTGTTTTCTTACCCATTCAACATTACTAATACTTCGTCACTTTCTTCTCAAAACGCCACGCCACAAACTTGGAAGAAAAATCCACTCTCAACAAGAGAATCTGCATCTTCTTTTCCTTCTCTTCTCCTCTCTTTTGAATCCATTGATGATTTTTTTTTCTCCTCATGGAAGCACACCAAAAAGAAGTTCCAACGAAAGTCTCCTCCAGCCACTAGTTATTCAAACAAAAACACACTCAGAATCACCCTTTCCATAATTTTTTCTTTTCAAGTTCATAGCACACGAGACGATGTTGTTATGTTTTGCTTTTTCACCCTTTAAAGCCCTTTCCTCTTTATTCTCACACCATCTTTCTCTCCCAATTTCATCCTTCCCTCACTCAAACAGTGACCCCTTCACATTTTAAATACTTTATTTCCATTTTTTCACATCCTTTTGATGCCTTTTTGGCAGATTTCTGCACACACAACCTTTCCTCAATCTTCTCAATCACACATCCCTCTCTATTTGTTCAAGCAAAATACAATAATACAATTTGTATTGTGTTCTCATACCTAACAAACAGTCATGGAACAACAAAACAGCATCCTATGCAAATACACTGAACACCAAACCGTCATGAAAAAACACATGAAATCAAAAGATAACACTTCCTGTTCGCCTAATGTCATTTCCATATCCGTAACCGATCCATACGCCACCGACTCATCCAGCGACGAAGAAAAAGTTATGCGCCGGCGGCGCGTGAAGCGCTACGTCAACAGAATCGAACTTCAGCCGGCGTTCAAACCCGTCACAATAAGAAAGAGGCACGCCGGAGACGCTACCACTCTCCGGAAGCCGCCGGCGAAGGTGACAAATTCCTGCAGGAAATTCCGCGGTGTGAGGCAGCGGCCGTGGGGGAAATGGGCGGCGGAAATACGGGATCCCGTGCAGCGCGTGAGAATCTGGCTCGGAACCTTCCAAACCGCCGAGGAGGCCGCCTTGTGTTACGACAATGCGGCGATCACGCTCCGCGGCCCCGACGCGGTAACGAACTTCGGGAGGTCGCTGCCGGAAAAGGAAGAATTCACATCCGAGAAACCGAAAATGAAGGTTGTCGTGAAGCCAGAGACCGAAGTTTCAGTTTCGGTCTCCGGCTGCTACTACTTGACTGACGAGTGTTGTCTCAACCTCTCGTCACCCACTTCGGTTTTCCTGTTCAGCGCTGAACTGGATAAACCAGATGAGCCGTTTCCTGGTCCAACCGAAACTCGCACTGAGGTGGAAGAGTGGCAAGGCGAGACGGTGTCGTTTCAAGAAAGTAGTGAGTTTATTTTACAAGACATGCCGTGGGATGATGTGTTTAATTTTCCGGTTGTGTTTGACGAGCCGGTGTCGCACTTGTTTGACGAAACGACGCCGTTTTCGATTAGTGACGGTTTCGGTAACGAAAAGTTTTTGCCGTCATCAACGTTGTGCCAAGTGGACGATTATTTCCAAGACATTTTGTTAGGGTCAGATCCTCTCGTGGCTCTGTGAGTGAAGGCAAATTTTTGCTCCAGTTAATATTTTAATAATTTTGTTTAAATATTAGTTTGTTTTTTATTATTTATTTGGTCGAGAAATTCGGGCAACGAAGGGACCGGAGGTTGAATGAAGTTTTGTTTAGATTCTATTGTATGCTTCCTTTGTCTAATAATCAGGGTTGTTGAGAGTGTAATATATTGTGTCTAATATTAATCCAAGTGTATGAAGTTCTTTTTAGCTCTTTTGTTTTGGTTTGATTCTCGTTGCTTTGGTTTTTGCATTTTTGGGTGACTATTCAAGATTTTTGGCCCGTAATAACAAAACGATTGGTGTAAGGGACAACACAATGTGTGAACAATAAATCTGGTGTATGTGAAATGGTGAAGTGCTGCCGACTCTTTCCCTTGCCGGCGGTGATTGCGGTCGTGACTCGTGACCGATTGATCTTTTAAAGGGATGGATGGTCGTGTGAAGGGCAAACGACCATTTTAGAGACAATTTTTTTTTTTCAAATTTTTTATTTGAGATAAAATTTAAATTAATATCCAAAATGGATAAGTTGTGGAGTAATTTATGATTTCTTAATTAAAAATAGTAAACTTTTGTTATGATTTTTTTTAAAAAAATTTATGATTTTAATTTTTTTTAAACATAACTTTAATGTTGTAAGAGTTTTTTTTTTCACACACTTTAAGTTATAAAAAGTTTCTTTTTTAATTGAAGTTGTAAATTATTTACGACTTAAATTTTTTATACATAATTTTATAATGTATTTTTAAAAAAATTGTAAATATTTTTTATTTAAATTATTTAATGAATTAATGTATATTTTATTTAATATTTTTTATATTACTTATTTAATATATATTTCTATAATTTTTCTTCTAATGTTAAAGATTATTTTTCTTATAAATGAAAACATAATAAATAAACTAAAATTTAAAGGACATAGTGGGAAGGCTAGCCCACTAGTGTATACAAACAAGTTGACTATATGTATATAAATAAGTTGATAACTAATATTGTTTATATTTTTTAATTTTATGCTTTTATTTAATTTGTATTATTCATTTTATATTAATATATTATGTTATTTTTATTTTAACAACTATTTTTATTACTAAATTATTTTCTGTTGTTAATATTAAAATGATTTATGAAATAAAACTAATTAATACTATTGTACAAAATTATTAATTTATAAAAAATAAATAATTTAAAAAAAATTAATATTATTTGATAAATTTGTTAATATCAATAACAAAACATTTTAATATTTTTTTAAAACAAATATGCAATACATTTAAATATTTTTATTTAAATTTAAGTTTTTTTTGTATTTTTTAATTTACAAAACAAATAATAATTCTTAGCATTGATTAAAAAAAAAGATATTAAATAAAAAGATATACAAAAAGTATAAAAAATATTAAATATAATAATATCAAAAAAGTATAGAAAATATTAAATAAGACTAAGAAAAGAAATTATACATTAATTTATTAAATAATTAAAATAAAAAATTATTTACAAGGTTGTTTTAAAATACATTATGATTTTAAAGTCGTGCAAAAAAAATTGAAGTTCTAAATAATTTATAACTTCAATGAAAAAAAATTTACGACTTTAAAATCGTGTAAATAATTGTTAATTAAGAAGTTATAAGTTATTTTACTATTTATCCTTTTTGAGATATTAATTTAAATTTTACTCGAAAATCGTAAATTTGAAAAAAATTAGTCCCCAAATATTCGTTTGCTCATGGTGTGAATTGCAAAAAGAAAAACTTTTTCTAAACAATGTTTTAAATTATTCCACACCAAGCATCAATCAAATCTGAATCACTTAATAAATTATATAGTAAATTACATTAGCACCCTCTGTGTTTTGCTCAAATTTCACCTGATACCCTTCCCTTTTTTCACCCTACAAAAAATCTCTTAATTGTTTAGCTCACATTACACTTAGACCTCCTCCTTCCTAAACACCGTTTAATAATCTAACAGATATTAGGCACATGCTGGTTACATGACTTTTAATGAAAATTCATGTCTAAAATATCCTCATCTTCTTCCTCTCAACCTGAAAATATTTTAATACTCTTCTTCTTTTATGTTTTTCTACGTAAACCCAACTTTGAACCCACTTTGTTGGTATGCAATGTTAACACATTTCCTCTCATCCTTTGTTCTACTAACTTATATATGAATTGAATCCTGATTCTCAACAAACATTTTCATCCATTATATTCCTGTGGTCTAAAACATCAACACTATTTTAATCAACAATAATAAACAGATGATTTCCAATTCATCTATTGTGTTTCCTGTAGTCCTAAATATCAACACTATTTTAATCAACAATAATAAACAATTGATTTTCAGTTCATCTACTGTGTTTCCTGTTGTGCCAAACATCAACACTATTTTAATAAGCAATAATAAACAAATGATTTTCAATTCATCCATTATGTTTCCTGTTGTCTCAAACATCAACACTATTTTAATAAACAATAATAAACAAATGATTTACACTTTATCCATTGTGTTTCCTGTTGTCTCAAACATCAACACTATTTTAATCAACAATAATAAACAAATGATTTTAAAAATCATAAGTGATCTCAAACTGGTCTCCCACTGAAACCCCATTCAGAAATAGGCAACAATAAACAATCAAAATTAAATAAATAATCTTAAAAAGTAACCTATATACAAGGTCCAGTGGTCACTTACAAGTATAGCCTAGCGTGAACAGAAATTGTGGAACAGGAAGAAAAACATAGTGCTCGTGAATGTCAAAGAGGAAGACAAATGAAGACGCTCATGAACGTCGCGAATTAGAAGAGGAGTAATGAGAAATTCGTAAACTAGAACAAGAATGGTGAAGAGGAATGGAATGTGAATGTCGTGAGAAAAAGAGAAACTCGCACCCCCCTGGATGTTGAAGAAGAACTCACCAATAAGAGGAAGATGAACAGTACTCACTAATGGTGAAGAAGAATGAAACGTGAATCATAAATTCTGAAACTAATTGGGAAGAGATAATTTGGATTTTACAATTAAAATGTAAAGGCAATTTTGTCTGCTCACATATTTCAATTGACGTTAGTTAACGGCGTTAATACATGGAAGTAAAAGTAATGTGCAAAAAGGGAGGGGTATCAGGTGAAATTTGAGCAAAACATAAGAGGTGCGAGTGTAATTTACTCTAAATTATATTATTTGTTAACATTTTTTCCTATATTAATTTTTATTTTATCAATAATAATCTCAGTTTGCAATTTTTGTATTCTCTATATAAGACAAAATGGTATAAATACAATTCTTGGAAATAAAAGTCTCACGTGCCTATGGTGAAATAATGACAAACTCAATAAGAAAAAAAATACTAATACTAAAAGCAATTAAAAAATGCTAATACAAAAGGCAATAGTAACAACTAACAAGTGCGATTATGGCAACCTTTCTTCTTTCCTGAAGAAAGTTAAGGCGATAATTAAATTTTTAGTCTTTCAATTTTTTTAGATTTTAATTTTTAATTACTTAAAATTTTTTTATATAATTTTTAATCATTCATTAGTTTTTAGTCATTTTAAATTTTTATTTATTTTTATTCTCTTATTTATTTTTATTATTCAAAATTGATCCTTATTTTCTTAATTTTTAGTCCTTAATTTATTTTATATTTGAAACTATTTTTAAGTAATAAAAATAAATTAGAGATTAAAAATGAACAAAAAGTTTTAGAGAGACTAAAATGATGATGAAAAATTAATGAAGGACTAAAAGTTGTCAAAATATTTTGAAGGACTAAAAAATTATAATATGAAAATTTTGAGTACTAAAAACTTAATTAATCTAAAATTAAAATAGTGTAGGAAATAATAATTTTTAAATATAATTTAAAAACAACGTATTATTTAAAATAGTGTAGGAAATAGATGTAAATAAATGAAACTCAAGAGGTGAAATTTTTTAATGAAGGGAAAAAATTACGCAAAATAATTTTTTTATATTCATAAACGAATTATTTAAATTAATGCATATTATTTCTATATTTATTAACTTGATATTTTGATATCATATTTAAATTTCCAATATTTATCATGATATTAGAATCCGTTCTATGATTCTATCTAATGGCACTATCTTTAATATATTGATAATTTAAAAAATATTATTTACTAAAAAAGTTGTAAATAAAATAAGATACACCAACATCAACTTTAACACAAGTTAATTGAGGTCGATGGTACATGAACCTAATGATAAATATGGGGAAGTTGAAAAAAAATGGAAGGAAAAGGGGAAGGAAAGAGAAAATAAGATAAAAGAAAAGAATGAGGAAAGAAGGAGGGTGGAGATGAAGATGAAAAATACTAAAAATGAACTATCTGGAACATAGAGATAACAATGAGACTAACTATCTACCAAATATATAGTTTTTTTCCATTCCGTCCCAAGACATACTGTCCGCCAATCTATATCTCACTCTATTAAGTCTTGTTTAACCACATTTTTTAGGGTAAGTTTCAATCTATCTTTATCCTCTCTTTGTGTTGAGCTTTTAGTAACAAATATTTATTCTTACAGGAGCATCGATGGACCGTCTCATTACCTGTCCAAACCACTCAATCTATGTTTCCTCATCTTTTTACTCATCGATACCATTGCTACCTTTCGTCAAATATCTTTATTTCTTATCTTATTACCTTAATATCCTCATTTATGCTACCCCTATTTTCTACTCATATTGCCTATGTGCTGGCCAACATCAAACTCCATATAACATTGCAGGTCTTACAATTATTCTATAGAATTTTCCTTTTAGTTTAAGGGGAATTTTGCTATCACACAAAACCCAGATGCACTTTGCCATTTCATCACCCTGCTTTGATTCTATGATTTACATCCTTATCAATCTCTTCACCTTTTTGCAAAATTGATCTCAGGTATCTAAAACTCACACTTTATATACTCATTCTTGCTCTAGCTGAACGTGAATCCTTTAGACTCCAAAGTGCTTTTCCACAATTCAAGTTTCCTATTAACTTCATCTTTGGTCTCATTAGTAAACACAATATCATCTGCAAAAAGCATACACACAACACTTCCTCTTAAATATATTTTGTTAGTTCATCCATCACTAAGGCAAAAAGATAAGGACTAAGAGCTGAACTTTGGTGTACACCTATTGTAATAAGAAAATACCTTGATGTTCCATTACAAGTTTTCACACATGTGGTAGCCCCATCATACATATCCTTGATTGCATTTACATACTTTAATGGTACTTTTCCTTCTCAAGAGCCCACCATAAAAATTTTCTTGGGACCCTATCGTATGCTTTCTCAAGATCTATGAACACCATAAGTAAGTCTTTCTTCTTTTCTCGATAACTTTCTATTAATTGTCGCATAAAAAAATGGCTTCCATGGTATATCTTCCTGGCATAAATCCAAATTGATTTCCAAAAACCTTGGTCTCTCTTCTCAACCAATGTTCAATAAATCTCTCCCACAATTTCATAGTATGACATATAAGCTTAATGCCTCTATAGTTAGAACAATTCTGGATATCTCCCTTGTTTTGTATATAGGCACAAACATTCTTTTCCTCCAAACATTAGGGACGTCATCGGGTCCCAAAGCTTTATTATTCTTCATCCTCTTTAAAGCCTCCTTAACTTCATGTATATTAATTTTTTGCACAAATCTTCTATTCAAATCATCATAAGCGTCCTCCAATTGCACCTCACTTTTATCGCCATTCCCATTAAAAAGTTTGTTAAAGTAGTTCATCAATCTTTCATTTACATCTTCATCTCTTACCAAAAGTTTTTGATTTTCATCCTTGATGCATTTAACTTGAGTGAGGCCTTTACTTTTCTTATGGCTCATTTTTACAAGTTTGTACATATCTTTTTCACCATCATTGCTTCTAAGATTTTTATACAAATCGGCGAAAACCTTGCCTCTAGCTCCCTGCATTGCTTTCTTTGCATTTTTCTCGCTAATCTAAACTTTTGCAAGTTCTCATCATTGAGACTTTTATGCAAAGATCTAAAGCATTTCTTCTTCTATTTAATTGCTTCCTGCACCTCTCAATTGCACCACCATGTTTCCTCTGTAAGAAATTTGTTTCCTTTGCTTTCTCCCAACATTCGTTTTCCCACATTTTGGATACACATAGTCATCTCATTTCATATTTCATTTGCTTCTTCAATAAACTCTCACAGTCCTTCACACAACATGCTTTTCTTGAACTCTATTTATTTTTTCTCCTTTAACTTCTACCATCTTGTTACGGATAAAGCCCAATTATCTTTATATTTAAATCCTCAACAGCCCAATATCTTATCCAACAGAAGATAAAAGATATAACAAATACTACAACAGAAAGATAGAACAAATATTCAAATGATCAAATATCTCGGTCAAAGATAATGGGCCTCAACCACCATTCTACCAAGATCCAGGTATTATCTTATAAATAAAGCATCAGTCATGGTGAAAGGTACACACAATTCTGACTCTCTCTTTTCCTTTCACACTGCACACACAGCATGCCACTCGTGTAGTTTCCTGTAGTGATCATCTTCCTGGAGGTGCTTCATCTCCATAAGCATCTTCAGAGAGAGAGAGCCTGATCTCATAGCAAAATCCCAACAAACCTTTTGGGTACATTCTGTTTCTCACAAGCAGAATAGTGGCGCCGTCTGTGGGGACGATAAATTTTGAATCCCACCAATTCACGATGGTTAACACCAGAAGCCATCAGATTGCTGGCCGAGATGACGTTGGACAAGACGAACCGCACAGAGATACAAATCTGGAAAACGTAGTGGCAGAAGACGCAGTTTCTCATACTGCTTCATCCCCAGCAATACCACCACCACCAACACGCATCCCACCATCAGCTGTTGAAGCCGAACCAGATACCACACAACATCTCATGCAGAATACTTTGAATTCTCTGCTATCTCGAATAGAGAATTTGGAGAAGCGGTACGAGCTTCAACGACAGGAGGATGTTCAGAATTTAATAACACAATTGGACGAACGTAGTGCCAAATGCAGGCAGGAGGAGAATCATCGCCTCCAAAATATTGAACATCAACTTCGTAATATGGAGAATCCGGCAACAGAACATACTGAACAACCTCGTGTGACAGCGAGAAGACACGGGCTCGAGACCTCGGCTCCCAATGTCAAGACTAACAATAGGGGGCCAGCCAGCCAATCCGAGCAAGGCAGAATATCCCATTCCCAGTTGCGTAATGAGGAACTCCACATTCCCTCCACCATAATCCCAGAACGTATCGTCGTTGAAAGACCAACAGGAGAAATCATATGTCGGCCTGGACGAGAAGAAAAGACATATCGGAGGAAATATCGCCGAGGTCAGCAAAATAATAGCCCGTTCGTCGATGAGATAGTAGATGCTCAATTCTTGGAAGACTTCGATGGATCATTCTTATCCAAATACGATGGGAGTCAGGATCCTCAAGTGCACATTGACAAGTTCGACATGCAAATGTGCGTGCGTGGCATAGACAAGCCGATAATTTCGCGGATTTTCGTTACCACTTTAACCGGGGCCGCCCAAACCTGGTTTCATACGTTGCCGCCACGTTCCATCCAAAATTTTGAAGATTTTGGTTAGAAGTTTTTGTTGAATTGTGCAACCAGTAAGAAGCAGCCCAAGTTCGAGTTTGCCCTGGGGAAAATACGCCAACAGCCTGGAGAGACTTTGCAAAACTATCTAGATTGATTCAAAGAAGCCGCCTTACAAGTACAAGGTTTGGAGGAAAAAGTGCACGTGCATCTTATCTCAGCCGGGCTCAACGGGTCATCTCGCCTCGCCAAATCAATTTATAAGGATCCTGTGAAATCGTTACTGGAATTCAGGATGCGATCCAAAAGGTATCTGGAACTGGAGCAAATGGAAATCGCAAACTCGGCTCCAAAGGAGAATAAAAAACCCTCGTCACCGAAGAATCGACGTCAGGACAATACTACCAGTCGGCATCCCGCAAACTTCCATACCGGCCGACCTCCAAGAAATGCTTCCGAACCCGGCTTCAGATCAAGAAGATATGAAGATAAGTATGACAAGTACGCTCCATTGACTACTTCTCGAGCTCAGATTTGAAAAGAAGTGGCTTTTACCGAAATGAGGAAAGTAGATCGACCTCGTCCACCATTGAGAAGAGAAGGATTAGACTATTCCAGATATTGCGATTTTCACAACGGCCCGGGTCATACAACAGACCAATGTTGGGAGCTCCATGATGCAATAGAAAAATTTGTTCGTGAGGGCAAACTGCGACAATATGTCATCCAGACCCAAGGGCAGCAAGGCAAAAGAAGAAATCAACAAGATGATAAAGGTGGAAATGAGAAGAAAGGAAAGAAGGACGATGATTTCCCAGAACCCGAGTTCGAGTGCAATGTTATCTCGGGAGGTATGGGAGGTGGAGGTGACACCTCTAGCCAACGAAAGAAATACCTCAAAGAAGTCATGTCGGTAAGAGATCATCCAAGATTTAAAGAAACCAGTAAGACACTTGCACCCCCGTTAATTTATTTTACTGAAGAAGATATGAAAGGGGTAGTACCTGGCTACGAGGACAGTCTCGTTATAACAGGGACCATACCAAATTTCCGAGTTAAAAGAATATTCGTGGATAATGGTAGCTCGGCCAATATCATCAATCTGAGAGCATTCAAAACGATGAACTTAAAGGATGACGACCTGAAACCATGCAAAACCATGTTAATAGGTTTTAATGGTGGATGCACTGGTCTCAAAGGCTCCATTGATCTTCAACTCACATTGGGAACGAAGGAAGGTTTCAAGACAGGAAGGGTTACTTTTACTGTTGCCGAGTTCCCTTCACCGTATAATATCATCTTGGGCAGACCAACTCTTCATAAATGGGACATATTCATGTCTACCAAACATCAGAAGATGAAGATGATCGGATATCTTGGCCGAGTCATCACCATATGCGGCGATCAGAAGGAATCCAGACAGTGTTATTACAACACAATTAGGGAAAGTGAGGG
>QARZ01040994.1:178909-199431 GCA_013407115.1 Glycine latifolia
AAAAAAATGGTAAAGTGTATATTGAGTTCAAAATTTTAAAACTTAATATATCGTTAGTTCTTAAAATTTATTATAACCGCAGTAAAAAAAAATTATTTATAACCAATAGAGAATTAGGAGAATATGAGATCTCATTGGGCCTTTTCTGGGGAGGGGGCTTGGCCATAGTTAAAGGGTTTTGCTACTTATACTTCCTAATTTATTAAGTGCATCCCTACTCTTTTTTATATTTTTTATAATAAAGAATACCCTTTGTATAAAATTAATAAAACACCCTATTTTTGTTTCCACCTTTTTTATTCTTTAAAACTTGCTTTCGCACCCTCCATCTTCATTTATCTTTGAATCCTAATTTTTACCCTATCTTGATTATTCTTTAAACCTTAATTTTTCACCTCATCTCCATCATTATTTAAATCTTTTACATATATATTTTCTCCATTCTCTTTTATTCTCTATACAAAATAATAGAATTTTTATCATAATTTTGTTCCCTATATTGAATTTTTTTTCAAATTCGATTTTTCACCAATTTGTTGCGTATATTTTTATCAATCCTATACGTAATATTTTGTGTTGGAAGATAGTATTCGTTAAATTTTCATTGGGATGGAAATAAGCTTGACCAAACAAGGATTTGCTAAAACAGACCTAGTTTGTTTAAAAAATTCAAGGCTTAAGTCTACCCGTTACTTGTTATAGGCTTTATTTTTAGGCTTGATTAGATCTATTTCAAATTGGCTTGACCTGTTAGCTTACTTAAAGACTTATTTCATTTTAAAACTTTTATATATGTCTAATTCCTCTCAACATAGACTAATAGGTTCATAGACCATTGAGAAAACAAACTATAATTTATAAAAATCAAAATCATTCTTATTCAAAGCATAAGCAAAGGTGGAAATAGGTGAACTAAGTTTTCTAAGAGTTAAGTCTAACATGTTATATATGTTTATTACCTTCATGATAACTTAGTTAAAAGCCTATTCTATAATAAACCTTCTAAACAAAGCATAAATTTATTGACTTTTGGTCGTGTTGATTGGAATTATCTTCTAAGCCTTACGAGTAAAATTGGTTTTCATCATAAATGGTTTCATTGGATGAAGTTATGTTTGCAAAATGCCAAGTATTTAGTTATGATAAATGGATATCTTGTTGGGACTATTTTTTCAAGAAGATGTCTTAAGCAAGGTGATCTACTGTTACCTTTTAATACTTTGCATTGAGAGACTTTCTACACTTCTAAAAAATGAGAGTCAAGTAGATATTCATGGTGTAAAGGTGTGTCAAGGGGCTCCAATCTTCACACACATTTTATTTGCAAATGACTATTTTATGTTTTGCACGTCAAATGAGAAGGAGACCACAAATCTTAAAAATATTATAGATATAAATGGGGAAACATCCAGTCAACTTATAAACTATCAAAAGTATACGATTTTCTTCAATTCTAACACTCATTAATCAATGAGGCAAACAATCTATTCTTCCATCGGAGTGATAGAGAACATTGACATAGGAAAACATTTAGGATTGCTATTGATGCGTAAAGTAGAACAAGGTCAAGTATACCTTATGCAGTACTATTGAGGACTAAAGTCCATATATCAAACCCAAATGACTAATTGTGTTCTCGATATAATATATTTTGTAACTAAGTAATTGAAGAAAGAATTTGAAATTAAGATGTGATTGATAAGACATTTATCCAATGCAAAATTGAATCTAAACAAGAAAGATAATGCAAAAGATAAGATGAGATGAATATCCAGGGATCATGATTTCACATAACCAATTCCCCCATTCCTAATTCTAGCAAGATTCTTACAATTATTAATTACTAATCTCCCAAAGTCAATTATTAGCAATTTACAATGGTCTAATAATGCTTTCTGCCTTAAACAATACTCAATTGATGGTTGACGTATTAATTTAATCCAAAGGATTAGGATTGATGACCAGGGTGATTAATCAATTTCAAAATTAACCTATCGGAGATTAGCCAACCAATTTGGTCATGTAGTTTAGTTTAAAACACTCTTTTCCTAATTCTACCAATTACATGTAGATGATTACTACTATACAATCGATTATGTATTAGAACAATTGTTTCCACATAGAAATTAAAAGTGAGGAAGAGAATCAATTAACTAAATAGCATTGAGAATCTCAGCAGCGTCTTCGTCCGTGTGAACACGCTCTCACTAACTGTTGAGCAAGTTCATCACAAATGAGGTGCTGGAAGGGATGGTTGTGGTCGCACTTAACCACTTGGTCAAGAATTTCTAGGGTTTTAGAGCTTTTACATGGTGATAAATTCACGCTCAACCTTCAAATTTCCTTTTGCTTCCTAGAAGAAATAGTTAGTTCCTAGATCCTTCTCTCTTTGCGCTTCAATGATTTGATCTCCAACGTGGATAGGATATCCCACATCTATCATGATGGTGATTTATGAACTTCCTCCTCTGCCCCCTCTTTCCTTTTCTGATTATTATTATTTGTATATTTAACTAGAGAGAGATCAAGAGAGATACTCATCCTTCCTTCTTTCTTCCTTCGAGACATGAGACGAGGCAATTTTAATTGTCGGTTCCAATGGATAATGGAATTACAGGCACCAGATCACTTTCCTAATTTCCCCACTCTTAACTCTTCAATTCTTTCCTCAATTTCTCTTTCTTTTAGGTAGGACATGAAATTGAATAATTCCATCATAATTATCAATCGTTATTTTTTTTATTTTGTCATGAGCTCAATTATATATATATATATTGTTTTGATTTGCCTGGTTGATTTCTATGTAGTTCATTACTGCACTCCTATAGATTACTTTTAGACACTGTATTTTAATGGTAAACTTGTGAGTTGTGACTTTTGACCCTTGGTTTTGAGTTTGATATTTTATAGGAAGTCCTTATACGTACATCATCCGAAATAGAACTCTACAAAATATAAATCATGGTATCAAAGCTTGGAACAGTTGATCATTTGTAGAGTAAATATTGTATGCACTCATAGTGTAAATGATTTTTAGTTTTTTACACTTTCATCTAATCACAAACCATCATTTATGCTAAGTATGTGGAATTTTATAATACACATTAAAAAGTCATTCTAACAGGGATTTCTTATTTCCTCAATGAAAAAAACATACATGATTTCTGAGTAGTTGATGGTGTAAAATTTTACACAGTGGTGGATAGAAATTAAACTCTTATTTGTATTGCTTTGTTAATTTTTGAGATGACTAATGAGCCTTTGTCATTTTATCAGTCTGATGTTTACCATGCATATCAACTACTAAGGGAAGGTGGTGTGAAGGTTGTATTTTTGTATGATGACATTGCTTTCAATGAAGAGAACCCACACCTTGGATTCATTATTAATAGTCCACATGGAAATGATGTTTACAACGGAGTCTCTAAGGTCTATTGTCATACTTTTAGGTATCCCATATCCTGTTTTCAATTCTAGCTTTATAGATTACTAATATGGACCTTGTTGTGGCAGGATTATGTTGGTGAAGAAGTTACTGTTGACAACTTTTTTGCTGCTATACTTGGAAATAAGTCAGCTCTTGCTGGTGGCAATGGCAAGGTTGTGGATAGTGGTCCCAATGATCATATATTTATATACTACTTTGATCATGGCGGTCCGGGGTGCTAGGTTGGTAGTTATGAGTCCTTCACCAAAACTTTGTTATGAAAAATCAAGGATTTGTATGTTTTACATGCATTTCAACATGGTATGAGCCTTATGGTGTTAGAAATTATTAATTGCAAATATGTGTTTCTTGTATTTTTTTGGGTTGGTTGATTATGTGTGTTTTTGCTTGATTTTGAATGGAATGAAGTTATTGGAAAATTTAGCATAACCTATAACATAGTTTCCTCAAATTGGAACTTTTGTATACTTCCCAAGCTAAAAGTCTCTATGGTTGTCAAGCTAAGCTCAGTAAATTGAATATGTTGGTTAAGAACTTCAAATGATGGTTTAAAAATAACATATTTTTCAAATTTTTTTGGTAACACATTTCAAATTTCATACCAGTTTTATGGATATTTTTTGATCCCTAAGAGTATCCCAAGTGCTTGCTTTGGATTTTTATTTAAAGAAGGAACTTAGTGTTTGATTATGCAGCATACTAAAACATTGTACCATATTTGTGGGTTGATTTCATGGTATGTTGTCTTATGGCCTTGACATTTACTCATCAAATAGTTATACAATGCAAAGTTTGCTTTTTGTTTATTTATTTGTTTATTTCTTTTTCCTTATGTGGGAAACATGAAGAGTAAACAATGAAACAAAGGGAAGCAACCATCACCCCATAAAAAGTATAGAGAAGGAAAAGAAAAAAAGGAGCAAGTGGAAGAGTGAAGTAGAGTATATAGTCTTCATTGCCAGTGTCCTTATTATCCATTTTCTCTTGATCATTTTGAAAACAATGATGAACACACACAATTAACCAAGAGAGGGGGGGGGGGTGAATTGGTTAAAACATAGACTTTAAAAATCTTTGAAAAAACCATTAGCGGAATTTAGATCGTATCACAAGTTTAACTTTGCAAGAACTTCAGTTTTTAATCAATCAAGACTCACCCTTCACCTCAAGCAATTTCAGAAAAATATTTCTGTTGATCTTGAAAGAGATTAACCACAAGACAAGCTAGATTCAGATAAAAAGATTTAGAAACAAGAATAACACCAAATCTATACTGGTTCACCCCTCAAATGAGAAGCTACATCTAATGTCTTCTAACCAAAACTGATTAGAGTTCTACTAAATCAAAATATGTTCTTTACAAGCTAATACAAGTGATTACCTTTATCAAACCTAGATAAAGAACTTGAAATCTAACACCCTATTGGACTTCTAATCACAAAGAACCAGAGCACACTACTCTGTTCTTTCCCTCTAGAGAACACTACTCTAGAACAGCTCTAAAGAAAAATCTTTGATCTTAGTACTAACAAGAATTAAAAGATACAGATCAATTCAGTGTAAGAGTTCAAGAGAGATACATGTTGCGAAACGGCAAGTGCACCGCTCGTTCAAGTAATAAAATGATAAGTAGAGTTATCGTTCCCACGAGGATTGAAGCACTAAAGTTAATTGTAATTTAGAATCTTTAAATTGGAAAATAAATAATATATTTAAAAGAATACGATTGTGATTTGGATTTAAGAATTTATAACAAAACTGAATTAAAATTTAAGAAGATTCAAACGCGATGTAAATTGAAGGTTATGCAGTAAATGAGAAATAATTGTAGTTAGAGCCGTTCCACTTTTGATCCCTACCGATTATATTTGAATTAATTATTGATTTCAATAACTATAATTGTTCAGAAAATCTATTTTTCATAAATAGTTAAATCCTAATTCCTCAGTAATTCAACCCTTTAACCAATTCAAAACCCTAATTCCTTAGTGATTTCTTATTAAGTTAAGCATTACATAATACATCAATTGTTCCGCAATCCTACATCCCTATCCCTAGGTAATGTAAAAACTGTTATTCTATGGCTTTCAGAAATTAGAATTGCAATATCCCTATTGTAAATCCCAACCCTTAGTACCTTAGTAGAGTGATCAATTCTATTAAGGAAATTTCAATTAAAGAACTAGATAGAAGAAAACAATTATAATCATTAATTCAATATTAATCCAATACAAAGGAGTTCACATCAGTTGGCTCTAACCACAATAAAAGAGGAATCAGCTAGACTTGATTATGCCTGGCTTAATTACAATAATAATAAGGTAGATGAGAAAGAATACAAAGAATGAAGAGTAAGCAAACCCCTCAATCTTGGCCTCCTTCTTGATCTTCCTCCTTTCTTGATCTCCTTTAATGCCTCTTTTTTCTTGTTTCTGCCTCTATGTTCGTGTCTAAAAGCATCCTACTACTTTCCTATTTATATCTAGGTCATAAAAACCCTAATAGCTTTTATTTTTATGTTATCTTTAAGCTAATTTGTATTTCCAGTGTCGTCCGCGTGGCTGGCGCGAGATCTGGCACGACTGGCGTCAACTTCCAGTAAGTGTGGCGTGATCCGCATGGTTCTGGTGCGACTGGCGTCAGCTTCCAGTAAGTCTGGCGCGATCAGCGTGGCCATGGCGCGGTTGGCGCGAGCATCCAAAAATCCTTAGCTCTTTATTTTGCTTCTTTTCTTTCTTTTCTTGGCTCCTAACATCAAAATTGCATAAAATCAGTGATAAACACAATAATGATGAACGTTGTACTTATTCTAGCATTTATTTGACATTTTATGCTTAGTTTCTTAATGAATTCACCCTAAAAACTACATATGCTAGCAACATATCAATACAACCTTATGATCATTAGAAGATGAGTGAATGAATTTTACCAATCAAATTCAGGTTGAATGAATGCAAATGTGGAAAACCAACTCTCTTGACAATTGTTGTTGAATATTGTTTAAAGCAACATCTTCAATGATGCATGTGTTCTTGTGTTTTGAAACACGATGTATGACACTCGGAAAAATCCTTTTTCAGACCTTGAAAGCTTTGGGAGTAATGGGTAATTCCTAAACTCAGTTATCTTGAATTCTTACAAAAGCACAAACCTAATAGCTTTATATAGAAAACATATTTAACTGCATGTAATCAATTAATACATTATGGTAATCGATTATTTTAACAAATGTAATCGATTAATATGCCAAATAATCGATTAAAGTGTTCTTGAGACAATCTAGAAAAATGTTAAGAATAATGTAATCGATTAAAACAACCAGTAATTGATTAAGGCAATCAGTCTCAGTTTTGAAATAAGCATGTGTAATCGATTACGATTAAGTGGTAATCGATTAAAGCAATCCAGCATGATTTTGTGTTTTGTGCTGTGTAATCGATTACGATTTTCTTGTAATCGATTAAAGTGTTCTTCAAGGCTTTTTAATAGATTACACAAGTTGGTATCGATTAAAGCAGTGCACAAATGCTTTTCCAAGAACTTAAGCCATGAAAAATTTCTTTTTAAATGCAAACATGTAACCTTACATGCTTTTCTTAAATCATGTATGCATATATGTGATTATGCTTATGCAATGCAAGGATCACAAGATAACCCTCTTGAACAACTTAACAAATTACAAATGCCTTCAATTGAGAGGCACGTAAGAAGCTAAAATCCTTTAAGCAAAGAGCTTCATCCTTGACTTGATCTTCTTCCCAGCTCCCCCTGTATCCAACACATTTTAGTGCATACTATTGTTTATTGATGATTCTTCTACTTTCATTTTTTTCTTTATACAACAAGGTGTTTATTGACACATAATATATGCCCTTTTATATTTCTTATCCAATATTTTTTTTCCTTAGGGGTGGGTTAACTGGGGATGAATTTCAGGGATGCCTACTAATCCATATATGTATGCATCCGATCTGATTTAAGTCTTGAAGAAGAAGCATGCTTCTGGAACTTATAAAAGCCTAGTAAGTCACTAGTAATTATGATTTGGTTACTATTTTGTATCAATCTTCATTCTAGCCATTTACTTACTAACTCTTAGTATTTATGATTTATGCAACAATGGTGTAGGTATTTTATCTAGAGGCATGTGAATCTAGGAGTATCCTTGAAGGTCTTCTTCCTGAAGGTCTGAATATCTATGTAACAACAACTTCAAGTGTAGAAGAAAGCAATTGGGGAAAATCTTGTCTTGGGAAGTATCCTAGTCCTCCCCCTAAATATGAAACCTGCCTAGGTGACATGTACAATGTTGCTTGGATGGAAGACAAGTATGACTATTTGAGCATAATAAAGAAGCATTACCTTGTATTAGTCATTACTCAAAATCTTGAATGATTATAAAAGTATATCGGGGCCATAAATAAGATATATTTGATGCAATTCTTTTACTTAGGAAATTTCCATTACCTTGTTGAAGGCATGTGACTGCTGTGACATGAACATGTTACTATGAAACTGTATTTGCCTATTATTTTGTACTTTACCAAACCCTTTTTTATATAATTACATTATCTGTATGTGTGTGTTGATTTGGTTCTGAAGAGACTGAAATGACAAGATCTATTAATAGGTCTATACATGTTAGAGACCACATGAAGGCAAGATCGTAATATTTCCATTTTTAGTATCAATAAAGTATTTGTAGTGCAATACAAACCACTTGCCAAACTTCCAAATCTTTCCCTTTTGTGGTCTTCTTTTCCCATGGTATGCTATAAATAGATGCCAACGGGTGACTTGTGCTATACTATATTACCTATACATAAGTGCAGAGGGAGTAAGGAGATCAAGGGTAATTGCTTATTGTTTCTCTTTTGTGTAGAATTATTTTAATAGGCTGCCAACTTTATGCAACATTATACTGTCAAAGACCTTTCTCTCTTTAAAAGAGTTGTATAGGATGCAAAGTAGAGAAGTTGTAAAAGTTCATCCCTGCCTATTCTCTTCGAATGCATTAAACATCGCTACATTGATTTTGGATGAGATGAGATCAATATGCAATCTTTTGAAAATCAACTCCTCCATATGTCTTCAGAGTGTGATAAAGTGATCAATATGTTAGATGTATGAAGAAGTTGCATTGATTTTTTTAGTAAGGTCTTTTATCCTAGATTTTGGAAAAAATTGTGATCTTATACCATTTGCAAATAAATGGATTCAATGGACTTCCTATTTCCTAGGGGTTTGGGTCTTCATGATCTATTATACTTTATAGTTTATAGTATTGAGTTCTTACCAAGGAACACTCATCATATCATACTTATTCTAGCTACTATTGTTCTCACTTTCTTATTTTCTATTGGATTTTTTTCCTCTTATTTTTTGATGTTGATTGCTGCTTCATAGGAAGGTGATCCTATGCCAACAGATCGAGTGTGAGAGGCCATTACAAAGGATTTCGCAAGCCAAATGAAGTCTGCTTTCAGTGCATCAAGTTTTCTTAAAGATATTTTTTCAATGGGATATCCAAAGCTTTACTCCATGATAGAGAATCTACCTGAAAGAATTTCACTTGAAACATATGTCAAAAGAGTGTTACCAGCTATCAATTCATCTGGAAAAGAGCAGATAATTTTAGTTGTCGAAATATTCCAGAATGCATTTTTGGCTCATTGCTTGAGTCGCCTTTTAGATCTAGTAAATTATGTATTTCCAATGTCTGTTTGTGGTAGTGTTCCCTCCAAGGAACAAATATCAAGAATTATACCACGCATTCAAGAAGAGATAGAAATTGTTCAGATGGATACACACTTAACTCTTCTTGTTTTGCATGAAATTGGCAAGGTTTTACTTCTTGTAGACTAGCTGAATATTAGGTAAATAGAAATGACATTATTGTATCTAAGGCATTGTATGCTGCTTATTAGATGTTTTAAGTGCTACATTTATTGGCTTAGAAATGAATTCAATGCTATCTAAATCATGGGTTTTTTAAGGAAGGCTATAAAGTTAGCTGTTATATAACTAATATTTTTGGAATAAAGAATATTTTATTACAAGGAAAGAATGGATTCATAGAAGAAGGAAAGTCTTGTTGATTGTGCAATAAATCATGGCATTGTTAACTGCATGCTTAAAGAATATCCTGTGTTCTTTCATTGAGGAGTTTATACTTCATATGTGTATTGTATTATTGGACTTATACTAGATCACATTGTAGTGATCAACAAACATTTAATCATTTAACTTGCTTGCTGATTTTATTTTTCAGTGCGTTAAGTAATTGATATTTATGTTTTTCATTAATTGTCCAGTTTCACACAATAACATTGTCAGATGTCAACAGACCCCTCCAACAGTTTCTTTTTTCGATAAATGATGTTGGATTTGAACTATAAAGTATGTAAATTAGCATTTGTTTCTTGATCAAACTAAAGATCTTGATTGTTTACTTGATTATTTGTTGTTGTAAATTATGATTTTGCTTATTTTAGGCTTAGGTTCATTTAACAAATAAAAAAATTGTAAAAAAAAACATCAATTCTAGAAAAATCAATGTTGTAAGTACCAGACAACATTGATTTTGGCAAAACAGATGTTGTTAGTTACTTAAAACTTCAGTTTTTTCCAAAATCGATGTCATTTTTTTGTCTATTTACTACTATACCACATCGATAAATCGATGTTGGATAGTGAATTTCAACATCGGTTTTTATAATCGATGTTAAAAGTGACATACTTTTAATGACAGTTGTTTCAACATCGGTTCAAAATTGATGTTGAATGTCCAAAAAAATATATGTTAAATGTCAATTTTGTAGTAGTGGCGCATTTTTTGCATTCTAGCATCATATTGAGGACAAAATTACAAATGTTGAAGGAGTAACATAACTTAAATTTGACTTGCTAGAGGAGCTTCAAGAGGATTTCATAAATTAGCTTACAATTATTCTTTGGTGCATTTGGAAAAGGCGTATTGATAAAATTTGGGAAGGTAAGAATACTCAGCCATCAATCTTTATTTCTTAAGCCAATGAGGTGATTCACAATGTGAGTGAAACTATTTGACATGTCAGCAATGGGTTCTCTATGCTTCATCTTAAACATCTCATACACTTGGATGAAAGTATTTCTTCTTAATTGTATCACATCACTTGTTCCTTCACGGGTTGGCTACATGGTATTCTACATCTCCTTGGTGGTTTATCAATTAAAGATCCTATGAAAGTCATCAAAAGATAGAGAGAAAAATATAATATTTAAGATTAGGAATTATTTGACCACTAACGACATGCTAAAGTGTTTTATAGCCTATTTTTACTAATTTCCAAATATCAGGATCTACAAATTCAACAAAAGTTTTCATTTTGATTTCCCAATAGCTATATCCTTTGCCATTCAAGGTTGGGAAACAATTAATAAATCCACCCTCTTATGAAAAAAAGTTACCAAAGGCCATCTCCTCTTGAAGATGTTAAGCTTGACCCAAGAGTGAAGCTGTGATATCACTTGCTAACCAAGGGTCCTCAGTAAACTCAAGAAAATGTGAATTGAGTTCTTTTAAATTGTTTCATATACAACATTATATTTCCAATGTTCTTTATCTTTGAAGCTAAATAATTATTTATACAGTTTTACCAATTATTATCTTTAGAATAATGATTAGAAGATTAAAAAATGTAAAACACTAAAACATTTAATGTAATCTTTATTTTAAATTTTATGATTTTTAATGAAAAATATTTTTTAACCTTTTATCATTATATTTATATGCAGCGTTAGGTAGCAAAACCACAATTTATAATCTTTATTTTATTTATTTTTAAATAAATGATTTTTATAATTTTACCTAATATAATTCATTTAAAAATTAAGGAAAAAAATACTAATGATAAATGTAAACATAGACTTGCTTTCCTTTAAACTTATATAATTTCAATTTATTGTTTGTGTAAAAAATAATTAATAATAAAAGTTTAATAAAATAAATTTTATTTTTTAATGAAAAGAACAATAATTATGAAAATAATCTCCATAATAATGAAGAGGAAAAAATAGAGACATGATTTGACTAAAAATGTGTGTTATAAATACACCACATATGATTCTTTATGTAGGTTTATTGCGCTGAATACACCACATATAATATGCCTACAAACTATAATCAATACAAGTAATGCAAAATATTTGGTTCTCAACATCATTCCCCCTCAAGCTGGAGCATATAAGTCATATGTGCTGAACTTGTTACAAATAAAACCAATCCTAGGCCCCCTTAAAGACTAGGTGAAGACATTAGCTAATTGGTCACTAGAGTTGACAAAGCTTGTGTAATCTTTATGATACCCTTTACCCCATATAAATCTATTTATAAAAATAAAACAAGCAGAATAAAATAATTAAGATTTTTTTAAAAAAACTCATAAGATAAAAGGTATCACAAAACTCTAATATTTACACATTCAATGCCTATATGCATATTAATAGTTTTAACATATTGGCTCTCCAAAGGCCATTTAAAATCCATAACTAAATTATTAAAATTAACATGATATTGTATCTCATTTAAACATAAGTCTAGGCCCGATGTCACAACCTATCATAGTATTACAAACCATAAGAAACACATAAAATAAATAGATTCTAAGTTAAAGTTTAAGTCTCTCCTCAAGAATCATCCTGAACATGATATTGTATCTCACTTGCAAATGGCAATCAGTGTAAACACAAACACACATAAAGATAGGGGATCTCCATGCATTATGATTCAAGGTAAGTTTTTAAAACAATAAAACACTTGCAAATGGCACCAATAACACACTTTTGAATGAAGCTCAAGAAAACATCCAAATGCTAGATTTTCATACCATGGAAAACCCGACAACATTCTCTCACTGAGATGAGACTGTCGATGGTGCATCAAGGTTACCATGTGTTGCAAGGATACTCCAACTCATGGGATTGGCATGAGACATACGTAGATTCCAAATCGAATAACCTCCAAGGACAAACCTATACTTGAACTCACTCATGCCTTTCCTGGTTAGCTCAACAACATCTTTCAAAAACACAAAATAATATGATGCATGAAGCATACAAGACATATCCATGGAATTTTCACATTATCTTAACATGGTGGTCCTTACCCCACATTGAATCAGATCACATAGTTATCATTACAATACATTACCATGATATCATTTGATCCTCCTCATGTTTGTTTATATATCTTCATAACATTCATAGCAATGTTCATAGGGTACAATATACACATGTGCATAAAATCAAACAAATAATATTACAAATTATTCCATATTAACAATATAACATTATAAATATTAGTTAATAATAATAAAATAAACATATCTATATTTAGATATAATATATACCTATAATTTATATTATTTACAAATAATATATATACGTTGGGTTTAAGACTGAGAAATATGAATTCAGATTAGGGTGGAGAAAACAAATAATCATAACATGCAAAGAAAAAAGGTATCGTCGTTATTAAAGATTAGAACAATGAAATGACAATTTGTGGGTTTAGCACTCTCATCTCTTAACCCTTATAACTAACTCCCTTATATATAGGAGCATAACAGACTAAAACAAAAATAACAGAAAACAGTTAGAAAATAGAACTTGTTAATTGAACCATTTAATCAATTGACCAAACAAACTGGACAATACATTGGTAGACATCAGTGGATGCTCCACTGAACAAAAGACAAATTCCAGCATAGAGGACTAAACTGGACGATACAAGTAGTGTCATTTAGTCACATTTTTTAATTGTTGTCCAGTCACCACTATCTTCCAACAATCTTCACCTTGGTTCAGTAACAATTCTAAATCAGATATGCAGAGTTATTTCCAGCAACCTACATTGAGTAGATCAAGACAATGCATAAATTTGTTTATGGGAATAGGCTTCATGAACATATCATGTAGGTTATCTTTTGTATCAACTTTCTCAACTTCAATCCTCTTCTCATTACGGATGAAGTGGTATCTAATGTCAATGTGATTAGTCCTTTCATGATGTACTTGATCCTAAATAGATTGCACTCATATTGTTGCAAAAAATGATAGCTTTATTTAGAGGAAACCCAAGGTTGCTTATAAGACCCTTTAACCATATACCTACCTTGGTTGCTTTTGCCAGACCGATACATTCTGCATTTGTTATTGACAAAGCAATTGTGGACTGAAGTGTAGCTTTCCAACTAACAAGGGAATTGCCAATTGTGAAAGCATGATGTGTCATATATCGCCTTGCATTCAAATCTGCAACATAGTTAGAATCTGAATAACTAGCAAGTGCATATGATGTGTCACCTTGGTAAATGAGTTCAATATCATTTATACCTTTAAAGTACTAGAATATTCATTTAATTGCTTACTAATGTTCCTTTTTAGGTTTATGCATATACCTACTCACCACACTAACATGAGACTTCCAACTACACTCGCATAAGGAACACGAGACATGTATTCCTTTTTTTATTCTGATTGAGTACTATTGAGTTCAGAGAGATGAATGAAAGATGTCAAAGGAGTAAATACTGGTTTCACTATTGTCATTCCAAAGCGATTCAACACTTTCTGAATGTATTCCTTTTGACATAAGAAAAGCTTATTCTAAGCATGACCCCTCCTGATTTCCACGCCATAAATCTTTTCAGTAGCTCCCATATCTTTCATCTCAAATTCACTACTGATTAGTGACTTTAGTTTTTGAATTTCAGACTTGTCTCTAGATGCTATGAACATGTCTTCCACATAGAGAAGCATATAGATGTATCCACCATCATCCACCTTACTATAATAAACACATGAATCATATAGACTTCTGTTGTACCCATGAGAGACGATGAATTGATCGAATCTCTTGTACCATTGCCTTGGAGATTATTTTAGTCCATAGAGGGACCTTTTCAACCTATAGACAAAATGTTCCTTTCCTTGCACCTCCAAACCTTAAGTTTGTTTCATCAAAATTTTTATCTCCAACTTTCCACGGAGAAAGGCTGGTTGCACGTCAAGTTGCTCTAGCTCCATGTCCATAGTTGCAACAAGAGCTAGAAAACACAAATGGACATGTGTCTAATGACTGGTGAGAAATTTTCACTGTAGTCCAAACCTTAATGTTGTTGGGTTACGTCTGATGATTTTTTTCCAGTATCATCAAGTGCTTCTGATCACTAAATTTTTGATTGTGGGGCTCTCAAACTCCACCTACTTAATGACATCAGTTTCCTTGTTTGAATCTTCCATAGACTTCGAATTCAGTAAAGATATTTGATAAAAAAGTGACATCTTTACTCATAATGAACTTTCTTATTGACAGAGACCAAATTATGAATTCTTTAACTCCATTTCCATATCCCATAAAGGCACCCTTCTTAGCTCTGGGCTCTAGCTTACCTTCATTTACATGATAGTATTCTGGACATTCAAACACTTTTGATATTGAGTAATCAACAAATATGTTAGACTATACCTTAATGAGGGTCTTGAAATCTATGGTAGTGGAAGGGGAGTGATTCACCAAGTAGCATGTTGTGCTGACTGACTCAACCATAAAACTTCTATTCAACCCTGAGTTTGATAACATTAATCTAGCCCTTTCCAATAAAGTCCTATTCATTCTTTCAACTACTCCATTTTCCTGAGGAGTATGTCTTACAATATGTTGTCTAGAAATGCCTTCTTCATTATATAATTTATTGAATTCTTCAAAAAAAAATTCCAAGCCATTGCCAGTCCTCAAAGGCTTAACTTTCTTTCCAATTTGATTCTGCATGAGTGTCGTCCAATGCTTGAAATATTTTAGGGCTTCTGATTTCTACTTCATCATGAATACCTATGTCATCCATGAGTAATCATCAATGATAGGGAGGAAATACCTTGCCCCTCACAAAGATGGAACTCTCAAAGGCCCCTAACAGTCAGAATGGATGTAGTCCAATGTGGCCTTTGTAGTGTGCATTGCCTTTGGGAATTTTGTATTGTCCTGCTTCTGTAACATCCTCATTTTTTTAAAATCTTGAGTTTGTATTAATGTTTGAATTATTTGTATGATATGCTAATTAAGTAGTATAATTGTGTGATGATTCATACATTGTTATATGATGCAAAGATTCAGTGTTATGAGGAAAATTATCACATGAGGAACACATGTGATGGTAGTGTGATACAAGAAGGATAGGATAGAAACTAATGGATCCAAGTGGTAAGCTTAGAAGTGCTTAGAATAGATTTAGTCACGATTCATTAACTTAAGAAAAGAAACAAATTTTAGTAACATAAAGAGTCCTAGCCATGGGAAATATTGGATAAAGACATAAGACTTTGATGAATGGTCAAAGGAAATTAATAGGTAATGACATATTAGTAGCTACCCCATTAATTGACAAGCATATGAAGTACAAGTGGTATAAACCAATGTGACAAAATTTAAAGGAAAACATGCATGCATATTTAAGGAAGCCACATGAAAGTATAATAAAGAGAATAAACGCTAAAAATAGGTGCAGCCACATATGAGTGTGCGTGATTTTACGCAAAACAAAATGAGATACAAATTGAAGTGTAGTCATTTGTGGGTGTGTGTATATGTGATATACAAGAGACAAAAGGTGAAACCATGCATTATGTGAACTAAACAAAAAGAGACAAGCTTCTTAAGGAAGCTTTGGACGTGAATCTTGATAATTTATGAAGGAATATTTGCTTGATGAAATGGATAGGATTGCATTTAATGCATAGATTTAAAATTAAACATAAAAATCTAGTAATATCTTCATGGCATGATGGCTTAGCTATACTAGAACTAAGCTAAGGACCTAACTAGGCTTCCATCCTAGCTAATTTCTTTTGTTATAAATACTTCCTTTGATTAAAAAAATTCTGCCCTTTTGCATCCTCTCTCTCTTAACCTCACGACCATTCTCTCCTTTTCTCTTTTCATTTTGCTTTCATCCTTCTCACTTTTTTCTTGGCTCCAAATTGTAACGACCCGCCTCGTTCCTACGATATCACTACTCTAAACGTATAATTTCAATTTTTAATGAAAACTCTATTAATTTTATTATGAAAATGAGAATAAATTTTTCGTGATAATACACTTATCAAACAACACACAAATACATAGATATAAATATGTATGTATATTTTAAACCATTACATATCATTCTCATGTCAGAACATAACTTAGCTTTTAATAAATATATAAGCTTGGGGTTTACATGCCTGATTAAAGAGAATCAAGGAATCAACTAAGAAAGAGTTGATAATACAACACAACTCTTTCCCCAAAATAAATTCCAACGTTATAACGTCGGCTTGGCGGCTCCAACAGAAAGGATCTCCCTCCAAGGTCACCTACTGCTGCTCATCTGTTCCCACGAATGAAGGTTCATAATCATCATAGGTACCAACCACACGGTACAAATATTTCAAGGGTGAGTTTATCATACAAGATCAACAAGTTCCAAATAACAATAATTAGAGAGAAAACAACAATAAAAACCACAATCATTATCAGTAATCAATCAATTCACACACACTCAACAAACTAATCATCCACTTTTTCCATAGTTCAAATCAATTATGATCAAAATGATGCATGCACCTGACTCAACTCTCAGAATGCAATGTGGTACCATTCTCATGGAAATAGCCTCTTTTAGGAAAATGATTCAATCATTTATCAGGGTCACCCTGTCATGGATTGGCCATCCCCCCCATGGTGATTAGCTTGAGTCACAAGGAAATTCCAAACTGAGTGACATGCCCCTTAGTACCCGCATTTTTATCCATAAAAACCATGGGTACACACTGCCTACATTCTATTTCCATCCATGCAATTATTAAGTATGAAACATGGTCACCATCAATGTACTGATCGTGGATAGGGACTGGAATTCTAAACAATCCCTTTTCGTCTCTAGGGATGCTTAAAATTCGTAAACCCTTCCTCGCAAGGATATCCAATAAGTCATGAACCCTCCATATATATACATAGCATACAAGCATGGGCTCATCAAAACACTGACCGTGGATAGAGACTAGAATTCTAAGCAATCCATTTCTCTCTTTAGGAATGCTTAAAATTCATAAACTCTTTCTCGCAAGGATATCTAGTCATGCACCCCCCATGTGTATCCACAATATACAATGACATTGTAAACATCAACATTATCTCTCATCAATGTCATCATCAACATAAACATCATCTCATCTCAATCTCAATATCATTAACATCACCAGCAATCACATTTCACATATATACATATAACACATGCTTGAGATTCACATTCCCCAGGTCTTCAGACCACACAAATATCTTACATTCACTATCCATGACACCATGAGACTGATATTTTAGGAAAAATTCTAAATTAAAGAGGAGAACTATAATATATAAAACAAGCACATGCCCATTTAAAGTTTAATAATGTAGTAAATAGGAGAATAGATTTATAAAATTTTGGGTAGAGTATCCTCTGTAATTAAGACTTTTCCCAAAAATCCAATCATTACAACCACAACATCATTCACAGTTTTACCCATCAATAACAAATTCATTGCATCCCATTAGTTAAAAATGCATTTTTTTCTTGAAAACGAGCACACAATAGGAACAAACATACATCAATAATAAATACATCACATCCTATTAGTTTAAAGCATATTTTTTCTTGAAAACCAGCACACAACAGGAACATGCATACATCTCCATAATTGGGTTCCCCTTACCTATCTATCTCCCTCTGTTAGCTCATAGTAGCGTCGTTTTGAGATCTCTCAAGTTCATGTGCTTTGGCCCAAATGCAGAGCTCTATATACCAAATTGAAGATAATTAGTATAGATTTCAAAGACAAGGTTAACATTAACATTTGGGTTCAAATACCCACTCAAATTTAAAAAGGAGCTAAAATGGTGTTTTGGAAGTCCACATCAAAAGGACTTGGTGTGATCGGGGGCTCAACGAAGGTTACAAAAATGACATCAATATTATAAAAAGGAAACTTTTACAACGTTTAATTTTCAAAGGAAGTGTAAAAACATCCAATAACGGTACCCAAATCACAAGAGATACCAAGAGAGGCTTCATACTAGCTAGGAGAAGGCATAGAAAACACGGTCACCTTGAAGAAATTGTGAAGGGACGATTGGAGGCTTCATTCTCTACCAAATCCTTGTGTTGAGTTTTGAAGATTCTGCTCCGATTAAAATGTTCCTCTCCATGCAGTGGTTCAACGACAAGAAATGATGGCTCGTGGCGGTCATCGGTGGCCGTGGCTGGTGGAAGAGGAGGGTGAGGGGTTGGGTGGCTGTTTGGGGAATAAGAAGGCAGTCACTTTCATGTTTTTACACTGCTGTGCAAATTTATAACCGACTTTACTCGCCCAGTCGAATTTTGGCTCGCCTGGGCGAGCTGACCCAATTTTTGATATCTCATTGCTTCTGTGAAAAATTAATATCTCATGCTTCAGATGTTATTCTGCCAATTACAACGGTCAAAAGTTACATATGTGGGTTAGGAGCCTAACGTTAAAATTTAAAGGCGATCCAATAGTTAACCAATTCGGAGTTGTGATGTTACCAAAATAGGTTTTGGGTCAAACTCGAAATCACTCATTTCCAACACAAATCAATCAAACTCCACCTAACCTAACATCTAAACCAAACAGTTGCACAAGGATAATTTACACAACAATTCAACTAATCTAAATTAATAAAATAATCAAATAATACAAGAAATACATCAAACATATATGTTAAGTTATCTAAATTTCAAGGCGTTACACAAATCGTAGCCCTTCACCTCTATTTCCTACTTTTCTTCTTTCCAAACCATTTAATACAAGACAAGACTTTCATTCCTTCAAGACCTTGAGGTGTGCAGCCGAGTACTTGGAGGAGTTGGAAGAAAACTTGCTTAAGGTAAGCTAGGTTTTCAATTTTGGTTTAAGGGTTTAGTTGACTAACTTTTATGTTTAATGGTGTAGATTTCTTGTTGAGCACATTAGGCCGAGTTTTCAGCTCCTTAGAGGTTACTTTATGATGTGTTCATATTGATTAAGAGTTGGAATATGTTGATCAGTTGGAGTGCTGAAATATTGGTGATTGTTGGAATTGAATTTGATGATCTCTTGAACTGATTTTGATGACTATAGGGACTATTTGTTTATATATATATATATATATATATATATATATATATATATATATATATTGGGACTGTTTTGAATTGATGTTGAGAAGTAGTGTTAGATTCAAGTGTCAGAAGAATCAGAAGACAAGTATTGTTTTGATATTTGTTTCATGCCCACTCATGTGATGATGGCATTTGTAATTTTTTCCTTTTGGTTAAGCTTGGTTCATTAAGGTTAAAATCCAATAATCCTTTTTAGCCATTAAAGAAATCATACATGCATGCATTCACTCTTAGGATAAGAATCATATTAGTATATGCAATTGATTAGAAATACATTGATAAGTCTAAACAAGCATAAAATGTTTTCTTACTGATGTAATCGATTACACAAGTCATATAATCAATTACATAAGGCATCTGCATAAATCTGTTTAGCCTATGAACTGGTTTAATCGATTACCAAATAATTGTAATCGATTAGAATATGCAATAGAGTACTATGTATACTTCTGGCGTAATCGATTAAAATACATTATAATCGATTACCTCTGCTTGTGATTGATACTTGTATTTCTGGCGTAATCGATTACATGGTCAAATAATCGATTATTTTGTTCGTTCAAGATTTCCAGAAATATCATGAACAACTTAATCGATTACATAGACGGAATAATCGATTACACATGTTAAAATAATTGATTACATAATGAAATAATCGATTACAGTCTGTTATATCTATTTTTTTATGAATAGGCAAGCATTGTCTCAGAAAAACAGAGAGAGATTTCGAGAGCTTTCATTCATACCAAAGTTTTAATAATCTCTGAGTGTTCCAAAGAGTTTGAAGAATCATTTTGAGAATGTTGTTCATTAGAGTTAGAATCATCATGCTTGCTTAA
>QARZ01040995.1:0-14827 GCA_013407115.1 Glycine latifolia
TGATAGAAAAAGCACAAGTGGAACTTGTCATCTCCTTGGAAGCTCACTCATTTCATGGCATTGCAAGAAACAAGCTTGTGTGGCTTTGTCAACTGCTGAAGCTGAATATATCTCAGCTGGGAGTTGCTGTGCACAAAGCCTATGGCTCAAACAACAAATGCAAGATTATGAAGTTGATCTTAAAGAGATTCCACTACTTTGTGACAACACAAGTGCAATAAACATCTCAAAGAATCCTATCATGCACTCAAGGACCAAGCACATTGAAATTAGACATCATTTCTTAAGAGATCATGTGCAGAAAGGTAACATCAAGATTGAATTCATTGACACTCATAACCAACTTGCTGATATTTTTACTAAACCATTGCCAAAGGATAGATTTTATGCACTTAGAAACATGCTAGGCATTCTTGATGAACATAATCTATGCTAGGTTGCTTAAATATATGCTTTTTACAAATAATTTAGGCCTTATATATGCTTTTAATCTTAAAGAATTAAAATTCATAAAAGCTGTTTAAAATGCTCTGTTCTTTGTTATTTTTACAATAGTAATCGATTACACCACGGGTTAATCGATTAAATTCATTAAAATCCACATTTTGTGTGCAAGTTATACTCAAGTAATCGATTACACCAATCTGGTAATCGATTATTATGCATATTAAGAACCTTTCTCAGTTTAAGCAACTTACTGTGATAATCGATTACATATCAAAATAATCGATTACCACACTTAAAACCCATTTCTCAATTTTGTGTGAGTCACTGGGATAATCAATTACCCCTGATGATAATCGATTAAAATGCACAGAATCCATCCCTCAGTTTTGTGTGACCCACTGGGATAATCGATTACCACTCAGGATAATCGATTACTTGTATTCAGATACTTAAGAAAAATCCCAAAATATCAATTTAATCGATTACATTATCATATAATCGATTACAAGTCATCTTCTACCTCTGACTGTTAAGCAAATAATCGATTACACTACGGGATAATCGATTACAGTGAACAAATTTTGTGTCCTAAATGTGTTGAAATAATCGATTACTTAACGAAATAATCGATTATCTATGTTGTTGTGTGAGTTCTGACAGTTTTTTTCTGAAAAATGTAACTGCCCTATCAAATCTAAAACAAATCCAAGGCCAATGAAGTGCCTTAACTGCCACCAATAGCTAGTTTTTCAAAATTATGGACGTTAGGAGCCTCATTTTTCCTATAAATAAGTGCTTTGCATCAATTGAAAACTGCACCTTTCTCTATCTCTCTTTCTGAACTTTCTGAGTTTCCTTAAGCTTTCTTGTGTCCAAACTCTATCTAAAACCATGTCTAACCCCACTCCTAAACGTGCTAGATCCTCTAAGAGGAAAGTAGGAGAATCCTCATCCAACCCACCTCCTCCTCAACCCCCAAACAGACTTGACTTGTGATTCTCCACAGAGTCTGATAAAATCAATTACTTACAGTTTAATGCCACAAAACCAATGGCCTCTCCCAAATACCTTGAACTGAATTGGTTCATTAGGGAGGGAGGGATTCCAGTTTCCTGCCTTCTTTGAAGCCCACGGGCTGAGAAGATTCTTAGAAATGAAGGGTACCTTCTACCCTGAATTAGTGAAGGTGTTTTACACCTGTGCTAGAGGTTCCATGGATGAGGGAGCCTTGTTTCCAAAGTCAAGGGTGTGACTATGGAAATAACCCCTGAAATTTGGGAAACAGTGGCTGGGGTGGTGTGTGAGGGGGCTAGGAGATTTGATGAAGAGCCTAATGGGTATAACAAAATGGATACCTATAGGGAAATGTTGCATGATCCACACATGCACATTAGAAATAGGTTGAGCACAGGACCCATGACTGCTGAAAACAGGCTTCTCCATTACATAATCTCCTATGTAATTACTCCTAGGGCCACCAATCATGCCCAAGCAACTAATGAAGACCTTCAATTGGTCTATGGTCTGAAAAACAACATACCCATGAATTGGATACTTATCTTTGAAGAAATAATGCTAAAATCCAAGAGGCTGACAAATTACCCCTTTCCCTATCCTGTGCTGGTGTCAAGGTTCATTGACCACTTCAACATAGATGTTGAAAATGAAGTGGTTGATAACACCAACTCCTCCAACATTCTTATCACAGAAAAGTATCTCACCAAGATGTCCATGAGGAAGACCCCTGCTGGATGGATAATGGCCAATCAAGCTCCTCAGGCTGCTGCTGCTGAAGATGCTGAAGTTCAAGAAGTGGCTGATTCAGGAGATGAAGGAGAAGGACATACTCAACAGCCTCTGCATACCCAATTTGAGTCCCTAATGCTGCAGAAAATGGACTCTTTAAACAAGATGCAAGAAGACTTCAAAGCTGAAACTCATGAAGCTTTGGAAGACATTAGGGATGGGCTAGATTCAATAGAAACCAACATGAATGATGCTGCCTCTGTAGAATTCTAGGCCTATGTAATTTGCTATTTTCATTTTATTCTTTTATCCTTGTATGTTTCTTTTCTAATTCTGTTTGCTTTAAAAATCCCACTGTGTATGGCTCCCTTATGCATCAATATAATGTTTTTATGTCATTTTCCGCTGTGCCTTAAGTATTTTTGACTTTTAACAAGCCAAATAGGGGGAGAAATGTTTGATTAAGGGGGAGAATTGAATGAAGAAATAACCCTTTGTTTGCCCCTGTTTTTTGATTCATTTTTGCCCAAAAATTCGAACTGAATGGATGCTGTAATTTAGGGGGAGCTATTGTGTTAAAATGGATTTAATCAATGCATATGAATTATAATTGAATGCCACTTGAATCACAAATGCTTTTAACACTTGTCTTGGCAAAGAGATTGAAAGTTTTCAGGTTTTATAAAGCTTAAGTTCTTCCAATCAAATCAACAAATTGACTCCAAGCCTCACCGTTAATCAATTGAAGATTTGACATGTTTAAAGCCAAAAAGGGGGAGATTGTTGGTTTCAAAGAAAGCACTTGAAGAATGGACAAGAGATCAAGCTTGGTTTTGAGCTTTCAACATACCTTGAAGACTTAAAGAATAACTTGTAATTAATTGTAAAGAAAGAAGCATCTCTGGTGATCCAAGTGCATTTCATTCATATCATTTATTTAAATGTTCAATTAGAGTCATAGAATTAACAAGGTTTTGATAATTTGATTAAGTGTTTAAATTGAAACAAAGGTTTTTGGAAAAATACTGTTTTACACTATTTAATCGATTACCTATGCATATAATCGATTACTTTGCTCTTAGCACTTTCTGGAAAACTTATCAAGAACAATGTAATCGATTACATATCGGATTAATCGATTATTTAACCTTAGTTTACATATAAAACAGCCTTGATAAACATTTTAATCGATTACCAATAGACTGTAATCGATTATAGAAGCCAAAGAGAAAATCATAGCTCACTGCCTTAATCGATTACCAATACTTGTAATCGATTACATTATACACTACTGCTTAACTATTTGTTATACAATAATCGATTACCAAAATCAGTAATTGATTACATAGTTCATTTGGCTGATCCCTGTTTTATTAAGCTGCCTGCCATAATCGATTACACAAAATAGTAATCGATTACACAGTGCTTTTTAGTTGCATTCTGAACTTCAAGTTTTTCTAGAGCTCACTGTGATAATCGATTACGATACGGAATAATCGATTAATTGGTTCGTTGCCAAAACTCAGAAGTCTATAGAACATATTAATCGATTACATAGTTTATTTAATCGATTACATATGATAAATAATTGATTATTAGGCGCGTTTAATTGATTACTGGAAGTTAGAAATGTTTGTTATAAATAGAACCCATTCTGTGCTTGATTTGCAACTTGTCAATTTCGAATTCTGAGCTAACATAAAGCATTCTAAATATTTTCTTGGGATTTCTGGGTTTTGGGAGTTCTTGCTTACATCAAAACACCTATGGGTTATTGATTGTTTCTTGAAGCAATAAGGTTCTTGTCAAGGCTTAAGGAATGTGCTTTTCTGAGTCTTGTGTTGATTCTTAAACCTGATTCATTCATTCATATGCATCATTATTCATTGAATCATCAGGTGATTTCTTTCCTTAGCTTTGAAGGTGTACTTTGTTTTTTGAATTGTAATTGAATTTCTATTGTAATTGAGGTTCTTGCATGTAATCTAGAGAAAGGGTTTCTCTAGGGTTGTGCTGAGTGGATTCTCAATGGGTTGATCTCTAAGAACCTAATAGTGTTTTAGGTTTCTGAACTTTATCTAGGGTTGATATAGAGAGATTTTGTAATTACTTGTAAGACAGAAAATTGCAATAGTGGAACTCCATTCTAGTGTTGAATGGAAGAAAATTGGATGTAGCTTCATAGTGTTTGAAGTGAACCAGTATAAATCTCTTGAGTCTTGTGTTTAAATTCGTGCTTGCTTATTTTATATATATATATTGATTGTATTGTCTTGCTTATCAATTTAACTTTGAACAATTGCATACCTTGGGCTGAGCTTTTGATTGAATAAGTATTCTTGGTTTTAAAAGTGATAAAGATCCTAAGGAAAACTCTGATTTTGTTAAAAGAATTTTTAATTTACCAAGCCTAACCAATTCACCCCCCCTTTTGGTTAAGTGTGAAGTGTTCCTATCTTTTACATATATCTCATAATATAATTTTGAGGATGTTACACAACACACATGTAGATCCTAACACATTTTAATAACTCTCTAATTTCTGACTTTTAACACTTTGAGAACTCTTAGAGAATGTAAAACACAAGGTATGTACGAGTACTCTCTTTCTAATGTATTAACTTTCAAAGACACAACTTTTCTATTTATAAAAAAAACTGATTTAACTACCTATAATCGATTATTTTGCTATAGTAATCGATTATTTTAACTCTGGTAATCGATTATTTCGTCTATATAATCGATTAATTTGTTCATCACAAATATGGAAATCTTGAACGAACATAATAATCGATTATATCACCATTTAATTGATTAAGCCAGAACATGACTAAAACTTGACAATGCATGTTTAATCGATTACAATCATCTGGTAATCGATTAAACCAGATGATCATGATATGCAGTTATTATGCAGATGCTTATGTAATCAATTATTTACCCAGATAATTGATTATTCCAGTAGGATCCTAAATCTGTGTCAAGCTTATTTAATTGATTAAAAGACAATGGTAATCGATTAAACTGTTCTTAAGGCTTTTTCCAGAAAACACAAACAAGCTTGTAATCGATTATTCTGCTCATATAATCAATTAAAGCAGTGAAAAATTATTTTAAACTTATCTTAATGCCTTTAAGAAATCCTATTACTTTGCATATACTAATATGATTAAAAACCTATTAGTGAATGTATGAATGCATGACTTACTTAAGAGCTATAGAGGATTATAAGGATTTAACTCATGAACCAAGCTTTAACCAAAATTACAAATGCCATCATATTGAGTGAGCATGTAAAATATCAAAACACAATTGCTTCCATCATCCTTGAATCTTTTGCTTCAGCTTCTTGATTCTAACAGAAGAGGCTGAAGAAGGCCCTGCTCAACAATAGTACTCTCCATTTGAATCTTTAATGATTCAAAATATGGATGCTCTTCTGTCTTTACACCATGAGCATAGGGCTGAAACCAATACATCTATGGAAGAAATTAAGTCTAGGCTGGAAAATATAGAGTCTAGGATGGCTCTAGATGAATTTGATAAACTCTAGATTAGGCTATTTGTGTGTGCTTTCTGATTACATGTTGCTTTCATGTTTTGATTCATGTTCTATTTTTCAATTCTGTTTTTTTAATTTTAGCATGTGTACCCCTTTAATCATTCAATAAGAAGTTATGTTTCTTCCTTCTTTGCTTATCTTGTTCTCACAATGTTTTTTTTTTTCTTTAATAAGCCAAATAGAGGGAGAAAACAAATTGAACAAATAATGATTGAATAAATGATTTGGGAAATACTTCTATATGAACATGAACATGTGCTATTTGACTAAAAAAATTGAATCTTATTGCTCTGAATTTATGTTTATAAACTTTGGGAAATATTACCTAAAATAGGGGGAGCAACCAAAGAAAATTAACTATGTTTAAGCAAGGATACTTAACACTTGATATTGGCCAAAGGTTGAGTTAATTTCAGGTTAAGTATGGAGCTCCTATCATTCATCTCTCTCATGCACTTAAAGGGACAACAAATTTTCAAATGATATTTGGCACGATCAAAGCCAAAAAGGGGGAGATTGTTGGATATAGGGGGAGCTGGAAGGAAGATCAAGGATAAAGCTTGTGCTTAAAGATTTTATCTTTTTACGTGCCATTCAATTGAAGGCATTTGTAATTTGTTAAGTTTTTGAAGAGGCCTGTCTTGTGATCCTTGCACTGCATAAGCTTAATTACATCCATGCATACATGATTTAAGAAAAGCTCAAAAGGTTACATGTTTGCATTTGAAAAGAAATTTCTCATGGCTTTGGTTTTGAAAAATCAAAATGAGCACTGCCTTAATCGATTACACACAAATCATAATCGATTACCAGCTTGTGTTATTTCTGAAAAAGCCATGAAGAACACTTTAATCGATTACAATCAAAGCATAATCAATTGCACAACACAATGTACAAAACATGCATGACTGCCTTAATCGATTACCACTCAACTATAATCGATTACCTAGGCGTATTTCTAAAATTGATCATGATTGCCTTAATCGACTACCATTCAACTGTAATTGATTACAAAGGCTTATTGCATAACTAAGAATGACTACCTTAATCAATTACATCACGATTTAGTCGATTACATTGTTCATAAAAGATTTCCAGATTTGCTCAAGAACATTTTAATCAATCACTTGCCAAATTAATCGATTACATTATATAAAATAATCGAATACACTTACGTTTTAATCGATTACATGCAGTTAACTCTATTTTCTATTTAAAGTCTTTGGGTTTGTACATTTGAGTAACACTTGAGAAATTGATTTTACGAATCACTCATTACTCCCAAAAGCTTTATTAGTCTAAGAAAAGGATTTCTTGTGTCTCATACATCTTGTTCTAAACTTCAAATTACATGCATCATTCTTCATGACGTTTTAGACAAGATTCTTCAAGAAAGTTCAAAGAAAGCTGTTTACTGCAAAGCATTCAATCATACTTAGTTTGATTGGTAAAACACATCTCATTCGTATGCTGAGGATCATGAGGTGATATCTTTCTTGAACTTCTAATTATGTTCTAATTTGTAACTTGTAAGTTTTGTAATTTTGGTTGTTTGGAAACTATTACAAAGAGTTCTTAAAATTTGTTCTAGAGTAGTTTTCTCTGGAGGGTAAGAGTAGAGTAGGGTTCTCTATGTCTTAGATCACTAAGAATCTAATAGGGTTTTAGATTTCTGTTCTTTGACTAGGTTTGGTAAAGAGTGATTGTTGTAAAGCTTGTAAGAACTGGAAATATTGAATAATTGAACTCTAATCTAGTTTGATTAGAAGAACTGGATGTAGCTTCTCTTTGAGAGTTGAACCAATATATGTTTTTGTGTTGATGTCTATTCCTTTATTTTTTCTTGCTATCTTGATCTCTTGACTATTGTGAAATCTTTCTTACTCAACAAGTGAAGGTTTTTTCATTGGTTTCTTGGACTGAGTGTTTTGATTGAATTGAAGCATCATTGGTTTTAAAAGTGATAAAGATTCTTTAACTCTAATTTTCTAAAAGTTTTTTTAAAAGGTCAAGTTTATACCAATTCATCCCCCTTCTTGGTATTTGAGTGTATTCATATTGTTTTCAAACACTTCATTGGTTCCTTTGGGTTAACCTGTGTGTTTGCTGAAAAAGATCCACTTCCATGCTCAAATAGTTGTTTTGCAAGCTGTCCAACCTGAACTTCAAGATTTTTAATGGAAGCATTAGTGTTCTTGTGATTTGTGATGGACATATGCATAAACTGAGCTATAGTATCTTCCATTTTTGACATTTTATCAGGATGAGCTTCTTGTTGTTGTTGTGGATCCCTATTTGAAGGACCTGCATAAAAGTTGTTAGAAGGACCTGCAAAAGAAGGGTTAATGGGACCAAAATATGCATCATTATTTGGCTGCCTCCAACCATAAGCCTGATTTGAACCTGAGCCACCTCTATAGCCTTGGTAATTTCCTTGAAAGTTGTGTTGAGGCCTTCCATGATTCTGCTAATAATGAGCCTCCTCTTCCTTTTGGAAATCACCAGGTACTAAACAATAATCGTTCTGATGGTCATTGCCACAGAAAACACATCTTAGACTTGTTGAACTTGATGAGCTTGGTGCATTTTTGTGATCCACCTTGCTAAAATTGTTGAGGAAGTTGGCCAATCTATTTTGTTAAGGCCTCTATTTGTTGAGTCAAGAGTTTATTCTGAGCTAGAATTGCATTCTGAGTATCCAGCTCCATTATACCTTTCCTTTGAACCGGAGCCCTATCATGGTGACTATGATAATCACTAGTTGCTATGGAGTCAATGATTACAATTTCTTCCTCAGGGCTCTTGGACATCATAGTATCTCCAACTGAGGCATCAAGAATCATCTTTGCCTGAGGTCTCAAACCACTATAGAAAAGATGTAGTTATGCAACATCATCAAAACTATGGTTTGGGCATTTCCGTAGTAAAGATGTTAATCTCTCTTATGTATCATAGAGAGATTCATTAGACCCTTGGGAAAAAGTAACAATGATGATTTTATACTAATGAATTTGGATGGAGGAAAGAATCTCAAAATGAATTTTTCCTCTAATTCTTCCTAAAAGTTGAGACTTTTGTTTGGATTTGATTGGAGCCATGTCTTTGCTTTACCATTCAAGGAGAATAGGAAAGCTCTGAGGTAGATAGCTTAAACATCTTCGTTAGAAGCTCCCACGGTACTGCATAGCTCCATGAAGGTAGACAAATGTGGGTATGGATCCTCATGATCCATTCCAGCAAAAGGGAGTGAACAATTAGACTGAGCAATGATGGCTTCAACTCCACAACCTTGTTATTGAAAGGATGAATGACTATGTTGTTGTAATGCTTTGGTCCTTGTTGATAAGCATAGTCACCAAGAGTTCTCTATGGTGGTCTATTGCCACCTTCATCTCGATCAACCATATTATCAACTACAAGTGGATTTTCAATTGAAAGAGAATCAATAGAAGAAGATTCACCTGGTGGCTTAGTTGTTGCTTGTTTCTTTTTCTTCTTGTTCTTCCTTTTAGTCTTGGCAATTTTTGGATCAAATAGCAATTTATCTATAGGAACTTTACCTTGAATAAAGGAAAAATAATAAACTACGATAAACCGTAAGCACCAAGGTTAGTGAAAATAAAATATAACAAGAGAGAATTTATACAAAATCCAAATAAAATAAACAACTAAAGTAAGGAAAATGGCCTATTAAACTGAAAAATTAAATCCAAAAGAACTGAGTGAGCTACTTAAATCCTTAGCAATAATGCCAGATGTTAGACTCAGGGGGTGCAAAAGAGAATTCATGAAGCTTATGATCTTAGACAATGATGTCTAGGCATTTTACATGCCAATTCAATTGAATGACATTTGTAATTTGTGTATGAGTATGTCTAAGTTGATGCCTCCTATGATCCATTGCATAAATCTCATTCATCCTTTTGCATTCATGATTTTGCAAAGCAAAGTTTCATAAAAAGCTTTTTTGAAACTCAAGGTTTTCATAACTTCATAAAAAGCTAAGTGTTCCATGTTTCAAGCTTTGGGAAAAATGTTTTCTCACTGGTTTAATCGACTAGAAATAAGTGGTAATCTATTACTTGAAAATAAAGAGCATATTTAATCGATTACAAGAATACGGTAATGGATTACACAGTTCAAAATCACAGAATGAACTTCCTATGATAATCGATTACAATATTGTAGTAATTGATTACTTGGCTTCTATTTTGACTAGTGCTTCCTATGATAATCAATTACATTGTGTTTTAATCGATTACGTTGTTCATCAGTTTTTCTACAAAGCCTTAAGAACACTTTAATTGATTACTTAAGTGATTTAATCGATAACTAGCAGTTATAACTATTTTCTCTATAAATAGTTGTTGCTTGTTCACACTTAAAACAATGAATTTTATAACCCATTCTTTAGAGAGAAAAGTTACCAAGAGCATTTCAGTGTGTGACCCATAAATCCTCTATTTCAACAAACATCCAGAAACCTTGTGAGGATTTCCTTTTAGGAACTTTCTAAAGAGAAAGTTTTGGTGAGATTGTTTTGAGATTTTTGTTCAACCTTGGTTCAAGATTCTTAATCATCTACATAAATCTGGATTGGATCCCAGGTTGTATCTTTCCCTGTTACTTTGGTGTATTTCTTTAAGAAATTCTAAGTTTGTAACATGTGCAATAATGTCTTAGAGTTTTTCTAGAATAGGTTTTTCTATAGGGAGATTAGAGAAGGGTTTTTTCTCTAAGTCTTGATCACAAAGGGTCTATAGATGTTAAATGTTGGATTTAGGGGAAGCTGCATGAAGATGAAGCAAGGATGGCCTGGTGTTTTAGCTTTTTACATGCTCAATCAATTTGAAGGCATTTGTAATTTGTCTAAGTGGTTCAAGGGCATTGCCTTGTGATCCTTCTTAGAATTTGCATTCTCATCCTTATGCATACATGTTTTTGGTTAAAATACTAAAGTTGTTCAAATGATTTTACAAGAATCCAAGTTCTCATGGCTAAGTCTTTGAAAAAGGAAAACTTACTGCTTTAATCGATTAAAGGCCTTTGTTCTAAACCTGGAAAAGCCTTGAAGAACAGATTAATCGATTACAAGCTTCTTGTAATCGATTACATAGTGCAATATGAAAATCATGCATCACTGCTTTAATCGATTATCATGCTAAGTAATTGATTATCTTAGTTCTTTAGTCATGATGCATTACTGGTATAATCGATTAGCATTATCAGTAATCGATTACACAGGTTATTTCATATTTTGAGCTTTACTAGTTTAATCGATTACCAGTCTTATGTAATCAATTATTATTCATTGTTTCACACACATATAGACTATTTTAATCGATTACATTGCGTATTAATCGATTATCTTGTTCATGAAAATATTTCCGAAAAGCTCAAGAACATATCGATCGATTATATGGTATTTTAATCGATTACATATGGTAAAATAATCGATTACACTATCGTTTTAATTGATTATTATAAGTTAAATCAGTTTTATATAAAGCTTTGTGGGTCAGCTCTTTATAAGTAGACCTTGTATGAATTATTCTGAATATATGAGTGACTTACCCAAAAGATACTAAGCATTCTAAAGTGTCCATGATACTGATTTGATCTGAGTGTGAAACACATCTTGTGAGTTCAAGATTTCTGAGTTTTTGGAAAGATGTGTTAAAGAAAAAAAGGTTTCTCAAGAGTTTTGATTTTGTGCTTTAAATTTCATTCAACCTGATTGATTGGTAACATCATTCATTCATTCATACATTGAAGGATCACAGGTTGTATTTCTATTGAATCTTTCTTTAGAATTTTTCTGTGTATCAAAATTCTGTTGTGATATATCAAATTGTTTATTTTCAAGCATTCTAGAGTAGGGTTCTCTAGGGTTAAAGATTTGAGTAGGGTTCTCAGGATCTTTGTGATTTGTATTCTAATAGTGTTTTAGAATTCATATTCTTTATCTAGGTTTGATAAAGATAATCACTTGTAAACTGCTTGTAAAAGATATTTTGATATAGTGGAAACTCTAACCTAGTGTTGGTTGTAAGAAACTGGATGTAGCCTCCAAGTTTATGAGGTGAACCAGTATAAATTGCTGAGTCTTTTGTTCTTATTTTGTGTATCTCTCATTGCTTGGATTTGAGTAATCAAAATATTTTTAGCAAAGATATATTTTTGTCATTACATGCATATCAAGGTTGATCTTGATTGAAAGAAAAGTTCTTGTTTTTTTTCTTAAAAATGGGTTTATGTGATACGATCCAGATTTCAAATTCCGCAAATTGTTTAGAAAAGTTTTAAATATCTATTTTAAACCAATTCACCCCCCTCTTGGTTTATTTGTAGTGTGTTCATTGTATTTTCATTAAATGCCTTGTTCTTAGTCTGGTTTGGATTAAGAGTAATTGTAAAACTTGTAAAAACAGATTGCATATAGTTAGATCCTAGCTTGTTGGTTAGGAAACTGGATGTAGCTTCTCTTGGATTGAGAAGTGAACTAGTATAAACTATGTGTTGTTTACTTCTTCTTTAATCTTTTCTCTGGGTTATTGATTGTCATTCATTGGTTCAAATCTTTCATAATCAACAAAATCAATCTTTTTGTTACTGCATTTTATAAAGATTGGAGGTTGAATGATCAAAGGCATTCTAAGTTTGATTTGTGATATGATCCATTAAACTTTGATTGTTAAAGGAAATTTTTAAAGGGGAAAGAAGAACCAATTCACCCCACTTCTTGGTTTATGTGTTACTCATATTGTTTTCGCCAGAAACTTTTTAGACTATTGGCAAGTGTACCAATGTTGTCGCATGTTACAAATTTTATAAAACGGATTGTCTCCACATGGACTTGAGTTACTCAGTTTCTCCAAATAAAATTAATCAGTTCAATAGTTATGTACGACAAATTTAATCGAAATCTCAAGGGTTTAATGAAAATAACGGAAGTAGAGAAAATAGCGTACGCATCGGAAATACGTAAAATTACAAAAACAAGTAAAATGGATTTAACTAACTCAAGAGAAATGTAAGATTTGATGTCATCATTCATACCCTCAGTATCTAAATAAGATTAATAAATATGAATCATTTTTTAACATCACTGATGCACACATTAAATCACCCCGAATAGATCCCTTGCATTCGAGAATCCTAAGAATATTTATCGAATATCGATTCCTCACATATGAAATTAATATTCCAGCATTACAATCATAATCTTGTGCTATTCACAATCAAAATGTTATGCCCTATTCCTAGCAATGTAACATAAAGACTAAATTCATTTAATTCAAATTCTGAGAGTACTTTCCAATCAAACTTAAAATCCAAACTAGTGATTAAATAGAATCAAGCATTACAAATAGAATGAAGTCACCAGTAATGAGTAGAAAAGATTCATATATATATATATATATATATATATATATATAGATATAATATCAACAGAGATACATAAGGGTACGAAGATTACATCCAATCCTACTGAAAAACTAGCCGATCATAGTATAGAGCACAAGATCAACAGAAGAAACGATAAAGGATGTGATCCACGGTCACTTCTCTACAGCTCCAGCTCCACTTTTTCTCTCTTCTCTCTCCTTGCTCGCTGGTTCTTCCTTTGGTTTTTGCTTTTTCCTCTCTTTTTACTGTTAGGCATGGCTTTTAAATAAAATTATCCAAGAGGTGCCAGACCAACTCGCCCCGCCCAAGCGAGTTGGTTCCTTCATTCTGAAGGAATGTCACTAGCCTAGACGAGTTGATTGCTAGCCCAAGCGAGTGATACTCTAAAATTCTTCATAATAACCCTTGGTGCTCTTCATCTTGGCTTGGTTTCTAGATTTAACAAATAACTATCAAAACATAAGAAATGCATGGATGAATCTTCCATATTCAAACAAAAACATTTATAAACGTACAATATATAAAACAACTAGAATTAAAAGAACTTTATAAGAAAACTACTAAAATAAAAAGATAAGTGCTAAATAACATTCTAATCCCAAAAATAACTAAAATATGACACTTATCAATTATCCATCAAGGAATAGAAGCTAACCCTGACAAGTGCACATCGATACTAGAAATGCACAGTCTTACTAATGTCGGAGAAGTTTAGAAGCTAAATGGTAGACCGATGTCTTTGTCCAAGTTCCTACTGAGGCTCATAGAGAAGGCAAGGCCATTATACAAGCTACTTCGAAACACTGAGCCATTCCTGTGGGACAAAGCTTGCGAGCAAGCCTTCTTAACCTTTAAGAAAACTATCACGACACCATCAATTTTGAGTCAACCAAAGCCGATAGTACCCTTGCTCATTTACCTTTCAGTAGTAGAAGAGGCCATTAGCTCGACCCTCGTCTAGGAAGATGGGAAACACCAGATTCCTATATACTTTGTTAGTTGTGCCATTTAAGATGTTGAAAGCGGTATCAGATGATAGAGAAGGTAGTGTTGGCACTCATAACCTTGGCCCTGTAACATCCTCATAATATATTTATGATTGAATTATAGAAGTGTGATAATAATTGGATACAAGAAGAATAAGATACATTTTATTTGAACATAAGCTGCCCAAAATTTCCATATCTGTCACCCGAATTGAAAAATTCATTTCTATCTAAATTCTTATTAAAATTAAGTGTATGATATATGGAATTAAAGATCTATATGTCTACTAAAACATATTAAAATTTCAGACCAATCTAGATTGACTACTGTTTGCAATAACAAAAACACTAAGGGATGTCATTGTCCTAAGTTAAATTCGCTGGCAGCTTTGGAAGTATAGATTAAAAATTCTATATCTCGAGTTTTGTAACTCCAAATAAGGCATGTGATACCTTTTTGGAAAGATTAGGAAGTCTAGTTTAACATACTAGAAAATGAGAATTTTTGGATTAGTAAGTTGGTATAGACTAAATAATGAGTGAACCCTATCTAGTTGAGTGCTTATAGCCCTTTGGACCATTTGGATTGAGTAAAACTTGCAATTCTTGAAATTTTGGCCCAAGGAATAAAATATTCATCTCAAATAGGGACTATCCAGAAGTGGATTCACGTGCA
>QARZ01040995.1:19827-32558 GCA_013407115.1 Glycine latifolia
TTTCCTTGATGCCCTGGATTGGTGATGGTGTAGAAATGAAGATATGAAGTAGGCCAGTGTATGGAAAATCCTGTACTTGTTTAATAATGACTTTTGTAACAAGGACTGTGACCACTTATAATATATATATCAGTGTAACAACTTCTATAATCTATACGTTTTAGAATTTATACTAGGATTCGTTCAGTAAAAATAAAATAGTAATAAAAATTATTTAACGATTCTTAAAAATTTAACCTTAATAAAAATATAATATCTAGAATAATTTTAGGTTGTTACAGGCCCGACGCCTCAGGCCATATTTCTAGAGTCACCAAGTTGTAGCCACGACGAACCACCCTATCAAGCATGTTTTGTAAAAGCCTGAGCTAGGATGAAGCATGGTAGCATGATCTATAGAATTGTCAGAGTTTGATCTCCAATATGAGCCTCGCGGTCCCATGAAGACCTAGTTCATGGCATACTTTCTCGCAGAATTTACTGGTGACGTTCAACCTACTCAAGCTGGTGGAACCTATACATAGACGGCTAGTCCAACAAGAAAGGAAATAAGGCAGGTATTATACTAGAAAGGCCCAATAATGTTACTTTGGAGTAGGCTCTCAAATTTAATTTCAATGCATCAAACAAGCAGGCCGAATATTAAGCACTTATAGCAGGCCTAGAGTTGGAAAAAGAAGTTGGAGCAAGGAAACTCAGGTGCTACAATGACTCGCAACTTGTCCATGGATAGGTTGCAAATAGATATCAAGCCAAGGAGGCAGTGCTACTCAGATACTATCATGTCATAAAAACCCTTGTTGATGATTTCAAATTTTTCGAGATGTACCACAAACCAAGGGAAAGCAACACTAGGGTAGACTTGCTCTCCAAGTTGGCAAGAACTAAGAAGATTGGACACCTTAAGACCATCATCCAGGAGACACTCCAAGCACCAACCACACACACCAAGGAGGTCATGATAGGAGAGGAGGAAGAGCCAAACTAGATGACCCCCTATAAGAATTTCTTAATCTAAGGGTTGGTACCACTAGATAAAAATAAAGCTCGATGCCTAAAAAGGAAGGCTACTTACTATGTTATCCTTGACAAAGAACTATTCAAAAGAGGGTTGACAACACCTTTGCTCAAGTGCTTGAATAGCCAACAAGCATACTATGTCATGCGAGAGTTACATGAAGGAATTTGGGGCCTACACACTAGGGGACGCTCCTTGGCAACCAACGTAGTGTATGCCAGCTACTATTGGTTGACACTTAAGGCCAACGCCCTCAACTTCACAAGGAGGTGTAGACAATGCCAAAGCACATGTTCCACGCACACCCTTTGACAACCTTCATAGCTTGGGCTTCCTTTGGGCTTTTGCCTTGTACGAAATGAACATACTAGGACCATTACCAAAATCCCGGGACATGTCAAGTTCTTATTAGTCACCATCAATTATTTCACTCACTGGATTGAGGCAATGCCATTGCAAGAAGTTTCAGCCAGCGAGGTAGAGAAGTTCACTTGGAAACACCTCATATGCAGATATGGTCTTCCTTACGCTATTGTCCCTGACAACAGTACTTAATTCAAACCTCAAGCTTATGAAGAATTCATATCAAGGCTAGGTGTCAAGAATCTCGTGACTTCTGTTGAACATCCCCATACCAACGATTAAGTGGAGGCAACAAACAAGGTTATCCTTAAACCCCTGCACACAAGACTCGATAAGTCCAAGGGTCTGTGGAATGAGGAACTCCCTAGATACTTTGGGTTTACCACTGTTCACCCCAGACAACAACCAATGAAGCCCCTTTACTCCTTACATACAACAAGAATGTCGTGATCCCTGTCAAAGTTAGGGAACCATCTACAAGGAGGCAATTTTTCTAGGAACAACAAAACAAAGAAAATATGAGGGTGGAACTAGAGACAAAGGATAAAGTCCAAGAGATGGCTAGAATCAAGAAAGAGGCAACCAAGCTCCGAGTTTCAAGAAGATACATTACCAAAGTCCAGCCCAAAGCCTTTCAACCTGACAACCTAGTGTGAAGAGTCTGAGGTGATGCAAGGAAAGACATACGAGTAGGAAAGTTAAGGCCCAATTGGGAAGGCCCATTCAGGATCGTGGCAAGCTTAAACAATGAAGCATACAAGCTACATGAACTAGATGGAAAAGAAATTCAAAGAACATAGAATGCTACCCATCTAAAATTCTATTTTAGTTGACTTACAACAAGACCAGGTGTGTACTCTTTTTCCTAATTAAGTCTTTTGTCCCAAAAGAGAAAAATCAGGCTTTTGGCTTGAAAGATTTTAATGAGGCACACCTGGGGAATGAATGGAATATGTACTCAAATGATCAAATTGAATAAAATTATCTCTCCCTTCAGTTTATAATTATTTTTGTGTATATATTGACTTCACTGAATTCTTTGCCCTTGGTGAGCCTCGCCGAATTTTCAAAGCTCATCAAACCTAAGGTCTGCCCTTGGTTAGCCTCACTGAATCTCCAAGGCTCGTCAAACCCAAGGTCCACCCTTGGTGAGCCTCGTCAAATCTCCAAGGTTCATCAAACCTAAGGTCTGCCTTTGGTGAGCCATGCCGAATCTCCAAGGCTTGTCAAACCCAAGGTCTTCCCTTGGTGAGCCTTGTCGAATCTCCAAGGCTCATCAAACCCAAGGTCTGCCCTTGGTGAGTTTCACCAAACCCAGGATGAATGTGTTGCTGGTCAAATCTCCAAATCTCGATAAGTCCAAGGTCCACCCTCGAAACTATAGCAAACATGGTCAAGGTTCAGATAAAACACTTGTTTGTTTAACAGATTCCTATGACCTTGGGTAAGAAGCTCCACAAAGCGAAAAAGAGAACATCATCTAGTTGATTGGCAAAACCTTCAACCAGGTTGAAATCAAAGTCCTCACGACCTCAAGTGAGAAGCTCCACAAAGCAAAAGAAGAACACCATCAAGTTAATTGGCAAGACCTTCAACTAGGTTGAAATCAAACCTGAGATGATTAGATGTCATCTCGTTCTCTATTTCATACAAACTTGCCAAGAAAATAAAAATCGCAGCTAACACAAAGAACCACTCTCATCACTGTACAACGAGTATCAAAGATCAAATATGCAAGTAAATTCATGACATAGTAAGTTACAAAAATGGAAAGAAGGGAAGTGCATTAAAAAAGAAGAAAAAAATGTCAAAGTTCCATGTTTCAATTTTGGAAAAATATTTTCTTACTAGTTTAATCAATTACCAACAAGTGGTAATCTATTACTTGAGAACTAAGAACATTTTAATCGATTACGAGATTATGGTAATCGATTACACAATTCAAAATCACATAATGGACCTACTGTGATAATCGATTACACCAGGTAATCGATCACTTGGCAACTATTTTGAATCAAGCTTCATGTGATAATCGATTACAATATCGTAGTAATTGATTACTTGGCTTTTATTTTGACTAGTGCTTCCTATGATAATCGATTACATTGTGTTTTAATTGATTACATTATTCACAAGTCTTTTCCAAAAAGCCTCAAGAACACTTTAATCGATTACATAAGTGATTTAATCGATTACTAATAGTTAAAATAGTTTTCTCTATAAATAGATGTTGAGAGGATTTCCACAAATCCTCAAGCTTCAAGCTTCAAGAAACCTTGAGAGGATTTCTTTTTTTGGTAACTTTCTAAAGAAGAACTTGGAGAGATTATTTTGAGATTTTTCATACAACCTTGATTTAAGATCTTAATCATTTGCATTCATCTGAATTGGATCATCAGGTTGTTTCTCTCCTTATTACTTTGGTTGTAATTCTTTTTAGAAATTTGTAGTTGTGTAACTAGTGCAATAGTTTTCTTAAAGCTTGTCCAGAATAGGTTTTTCTAAAGGGAAGATTAGAGAAGGGTTTTCTCTAAGTCTTCATCACAGAGAGTCTAAGGGAGTTAGATTTCTTGTTCTTAGTCTAGGTTTGATTGAGATTGATTGTATAAGCTTGTAAGAAAAAAATTGTAAATAGTTAGAACCTAACTAATTGGTTAGGAAAACTGGATGTAGCTTCTCTAGTTTGAGAAGTGAACCAGTATAAATCTTGGTATTGATTACTTCTTTTTTATCTTTTCTTTTGGTTATTAATTGTCATTTTTTGGTATAATTTTTCATAAGGTGTTAATTACTTCTTCTTTATCTTTTCTTTTGGTTATTAATTGTCATTCTTTGGTATAATTTTTCATAAGGTGTTAATTACTTCTTCTTTATCTTTTCTTTTGGTTATTAATTATCATTCTTTGGTATAATTTTTCATAATCAACAAAAAATTTCTTGATGTGATTGCATTCTATAAAGATTGAAGTTTGATTGATTGAAAGTGTTCAATGTTTGTTTTGTGATACGATCCCTTTCAACTCTGATTGTTAAAGAAATTTTAATTAGCAAAGAAAAACCAATTCACCCACCCCCCCCCCCCCCCCCCCCCGCCTCTTTGTTTGTGTGCTACTCATATTGATGGAGCTCCAAGATAAGACAAAGGTCTAGAAGGAGAGCTTGAAGCACTTCCTTTGGTGAGCTTCAAAGGACCAATGACAAGAGTTAGGACTGAAGCACTTCAAGACCACATTCAAGCTAACTTGGCATGCATGAAGTTGCACACCAATTCAAGGATGACAAGAGCTGGATTTTGACGTCTCAAATCCAATTTAATTCAATAAATTCCAGCACTTGTTAGAAGAAATTCAATAAAAACACTTGTAATAGGTTGTCACTATTTTAATCGATTATATTGGCCTTGTAATCGGTTACAGCATTTCAGTTGCAAACAGGAAGAAGGTCTTACTACTTTAATCGATTAAATGGCTAGTGTAATCGATTATTTCAATGCTTGACTGCTTTAATCGATTACAAGTACGAATTAATCGATTATTGTAGTCTGAAACTGCAACTGCACATGTTTTGGAAGCCAAAGGTCACGTAAGGACAACTTGCACTTCAAGCTTTATTTAGGCTTCATTTCAATTTGCATTTTCCTTACATTTTAGTGACATTTAGCTTGTAATTTCGTAGCCTATATAAAGTGCCAAAACTGAATGTAACTAACTTTGGTTCATTAATACAATTCTGAAAATTGTTGTGAGAGTTTCTCTCTTGTTCTTGTTCAAGAACTTCTTGAGTCTTATCAATGGCTTCCCAATGCTATTGTGGTGATTCTTCCTAGACTTATTGGAGAGCTTCTCCATGGTGTCTTCACCTTCATCCCTAACCTTTCTTCCATCTTCCATTCTGCAAATTAAAACTTCTAAATAGCCCCAACTTCAAGAAGTGCTGGAAGCTTATGTGTTCTTGAAGTTTGCTTGAAGATTGAGTTCTAATGCAAGGTAGATTTAGGAAAACTTAATGGCTATGGGTTCAGCTGTTACTTTATATATTGTTTTTCAATTGGTATTAGAGCAGGTTCTTGTATGTTACTCAAGATCACTACTTTCTTTTTAAAGAAAATGAATACCACACAAATTACCACCTTTAAGGAGGGTGTCTCCTTCTATCGTCCTTGAATGTTTGAGGGAGAACACTTCAGTTTTTGGAAAAATAGAATGCAGATTTTCATTCAATCAAATGACCTCGATGCATGGAATGCAATTGAAAAAGGTCCTTTGATACCTACCAAAATTGTTGATAATGAAAAGGTTCCCAAAGAATGGGATGAAGGTAGTTCAATATGATTTTAAAGCAAAAAACATGATAACCTCTGCTTTGTCTTCTAATGAGTTTTTTAGAACAGTTAGGTACAATAGTGCAAAAGAGATGTGGGAAATGCTGGAGATTACTCATGAAGGAACTGATGAAGTAAGAAGATCAAGAAAACATGCCTTGATCCATGAGTATGAAATGTTCAAGATTCACAACAGAAAATATCTCTCAGCTCCAAACCAAATTCACACATATCATCAATCATCTACTTAGTCTTGGTAAAACATTTGATGTAGAGGAACTCAACATCAAAATTTTGAAATGCTTGACAAGAACTTGGCAACCAAAAGTGCAGTAATCAAAGAATCTAAATATCTGTTAAACATGTCTATGGCTGCACTTTTTGGTTAGTTGCTTGAATATGAATTAGAAATGTCTCAACTAACAAATGCAAAAGATGCAGATAAGAAACAAAAAATCATTGCCTTGAAAGCCGCATCTTCAAAAGCTGAGAAAAATGATGATTCAAGTGAAGATGAAGATGATGAAAATCTGAATCTGATTGTCAAAAGATTTGGCAAGATCATTGTTAGACTCTTGGCAAGCGTACCAATTGTCATTGCATGTTACAGAATTTATAAAAGATTGTCTCCACAGGGACTTGAGTTACTCAATTAATCCAAATAAAATTCAACAGTTCAATAGTTATATACAATGAGTATAAGCAAAATTTCGTATGTATGTGAAATAACGAAAAATAACGGATTTAGTGTGTTGGAATTATAGGAAAAAATAAAGTGAGTTTAATTAATTCAAGAAAAGTATAGGATTGGACTTCATCGTTCATACCCTCAGTATCCAATTAACATTACAATGTATAAATCATTTTCTATCCTTATTGATGCACAGGTTAAATCACCCTAAATCGATCCCTTACATTTGAGAATTCTAAGGATATTTACTAAACATCAATCCCTCGCATATGAAATAAATATCCCAACATTATAATCATAATCTCGTGTTGTTTACAATCAAAACATTATGCCCTATTCCTAGCAACGTAACGTAATGAGTAAAATCATTCAGTTCAAATCCTAATAGCACTTTTCAGTTAAACTTTTAGAATCCTATTTCATGAAACTAGTGATCAAGTAGAATCAAGCATTAAGAATAGAATGAAATTACCAATAAGGAGTATAAAAGATTCATGCATATAACAAATATTAAAAGAGATACATAAGGGTACAAAGATTACATGCAATCCTTAGGAGAAGCTAGCCAGTCATTGTGGAGAGCACGTCATCAACTGAAGAAATGATGAAGGAAGACATCACTGATCCTCTCCGGCAGAGTTTCCACACCAATTTCTCACTTCTCTCACTCTCTCTACTCTTCCTAAGGTTGTTCCTCACATTCAAAAACATGAAAACATCTTTACTTTGCATGCCTATTTATAGGAAGGGGAAGCTGCTGATGTTCACTAGCCCAGGCTAGTGGTTTAGCCTTGTTTTACTCACCTGGGCGAGTTAATCCTTAATCCTGAAGAAATTCATTCGCCCAGGCGAGTTATATACACATGATTCACTCACCTGGGCGAGTTAAAAACCCAATGCTGAAGAAAGATGCTAGCTTGGGCGAGTTTTGGGCGAATTTGCTTCAAGAAACTTCTATTTTGACCTTTTTGCCCTTTCGTGCTTGTCTTGCTTGCTTTGGCTGCTTTGATACACTTGATACCTATCAAAATACCAAATTTGATTGGACTAATCTTCCAAAGTGTAAACAATAACCTTTATATATGTTCCAACTACAAAACAAATGATATTAGGGCAACGTAAAAGCAATTTATTGAAATCAAAAGATAAGTGCCAGCATTATAATCCTGAAATTAACTAAAATATGGCACTTATCAATCATACAAAAAAAACAAGAACAGAAGGTTCACAAAGTTCAACAAAAGAAACGATAACAACAACAACTCCAACAATTTCAACTGCTTTGAGTGTGGAAAGCAAGGCCACATCAAGTCTAAATGTCCAATCTTCTTGAAGAAGCAGTTAGGCGAAAAGAAAGGAAAGAAAGAAAGGAAACCCATAAAAGCCTACATGGCTTGGGAAGATAATGCATCAACAACTTCTAAATCTTCAAGTGAGAATGAAGAAGCCAATGTTTGTCTAACATCAACCATTGATGAAGAAGAGTCAAGTGCTGAATCAGAAGTAAATCCTAAAATTGATCAACTAGTTGATGCTTTTAATGAAATACATGAGGAGGCTCAAAAACTTGTTATCTCCAATAACAAGCTTTAGATGGCATACGACTAAGCTAGCTTCAATGCAAGCTGAACTTTGCAACTTGAAACAAGAAAATGAAAAACTTGTTGCAAGCTACAAAGCAAATGATTATGTGTGTTCCTCTTCTTCTACAAAAGTAGATGAAAACAAAGTTTAACAAAAGGAATTTAATGATTTCAAAAAGAGCCATCTTGCAAAATGCATGACTTTACAAATAGAAAACTCCTACTTGGTAGATCTCTTGAAAAAGCTCTATCGAGGGGAATGTAGTTTAAACCAAATGTTAAGTGTGCAAAAATATGCTTTTGATAAATCTAGATTGGGATACAACTATCAATCAAAACCTTTTCAAAACACCAAGTTTGTAACCCCAAAATAGATGAATCGAAAAAGGTTTTCAAAAGCAAAGCATACTAAAATTACTCATTTTGAAAAAGGATTAAAATCTATAACATGTCATTACTGCATGAAGAAAGGTCACACCTCACACAAGTGTAATGCTAGAAGGTTCTTTGTTCCAAATGGACAATGCGTATGGGTTCCTAAGAAAAAGAGAGAAATAGCTAACCCCTATGAACCCAACCTTAATTGAGTACCTTTCTTTGCAACTTGATTTGATTGTTGTAGGTGTGTCTAAGAGCTAAAGTTTCACTATGGTACTTGGATAGTGGATGCTCTAGGCACATGACAGGTGATAAATCCATGCTCACTAATCTGATATTAAAGGAAGGAGCATTTGTCACCTTTGGAGACAACAACAAAGGGAAAATAATTGGAGAAGGAAATATTGGTGATAGCTTCGGAACCAAAATAAAAAATGTGCTTTGTGTTGAAGGACTGAAGCATAATCTTCTTAGCATAAGCCATCTTTGCAACAAAGGATTAAAGGTGTCCTTTAACAATGATTGTTGCTTGATACGTGATGGCAAAACTGGTGAGGTAATCCATGTTGGGGAAAGAAAAGGAAACATTTACTTGCTTGCAATGGAACATACGTTCATTCATAACATAAACTATTTAGTGAGTAAAATTGATGAATCATGACTTTGGCATAGAAGAGCTAGTCACATCAACATGCATCATATGAACTTTACAAAGGTAGAAAACCAAACATTTCACACCTTAGAGTTTTTGGTTGTAAATGTTTTGTTTTAAACAATGGAAAGAAATTTCTTGGCAAATTTGATGCAAAAACTGATGAAGCAATCTTCCTTGGATATTTAATGCAAAGTAAAGCATATAGAATTTTCAACAAAAGAACCTTATGCATGGAAGAATCTGTACATGTTATCTGTGATGAATCTAACTCCTCAAAGAGGAAAAGAGTTGTGAAAATGATGCAGGACCATTGGAAGAAAATGTCACTACCAATGAAAATGATGAGAGGAATAAGAGTGAAACAAATGAAGAAGTTGACCCTTCAACTCCAACTCAAAGGCCAAAGGATTGGAGAACTTCAAGAGATCTCTCCCTTGACAACATTATTAGTGAAGTATCTAAGGGAGTATCCACTATATCATCTCTTAGAATTTTATGTTTTGATATGGCCTTTGTATCTCAAATTGAACCCAAAATATTGATCAAGCATTACTTGATGAACACTGGATGCTTGCTATGCATGATAAACTAAACCAGTTCAAGAGAAATGAAGTATGGGAACTTGTTCCTAGACCTCCTTCTCATAAGCCAATAAACACGAAGTGGGTTTTCAAAAACAAACTTGTTGAGAGTGGCATCATAGTCAGAACTAAGGCTAGATTGGTTGCAAAGGGTTACAACCAAGAAAAAGGCATTGATTATGAAGAAACCTATGCTCATGTTGCTAGCTTGGAAGCCATAAGATTGTTGCTTGCATTTGCATGTTTGATGGACTTCATATTACTTCAAATGGATGTAAAAAGTGTCTTTCTAAATGGTTACATAGAGAAGGAAATATATGTTGATCAACCTCTTGGTTTTGTAGACTTCAAACATCCAAATCATGTCTTCAAACTAAAGAAGGCCCTCTATTGCTTAAAACAAGCACCTAGGTCTTAGTATGAAAGATTGAGCAACTTTATAATTAGTCAAACCTTTATAAGAGGACAAGTTGATAAAAATCTATTCATCAAGTAATCTACTAGTGATATATTACTTTTTCAAATCTATGTTGATGACATTATCTTTGGTTCAACTAACAACTCTTTGTGCAAGAAATTTTCAACTTCAATGCAAAAGGAATTTGAAATGTCAATAATGGGAGAGCTAACATTCTTCCTTGGACTTCAAGTGAAACAAATGAAGAGTGGCACCTTTCTCGGTCAAGCCAAATATTGCAATGAATTGATTAAAAAATTTGAAATGGAGAAAAGCAAGGATGTTGCAACTCCTATGGCAATCATAACTTATCTTGACTCTGATGAAAAAGATAAAAAGGTTGATGAGTCAAGATATATAGGAATAATTGAATCTCTGTTGTATTTGATTGCAAGTCACCCATACATCATGTTGAGTACACGTGTGCCTATGTGCAAGATATCAAGCCAATCCAAAAGAGTCACGCCTCACAGCAGTCAAAAGGATCATTAAATACCTAAAATCAATACCAAAAGTTAGTCTATGGTATCCTAAAGGTGTATCTCTAAACTTAATTGTTTATTCAAATTCTGACTTTGCAGGTTGCAAGTTAGATAGAAAGAGCACAAGTGGAACATGCCATCTACTAGGTGTTGGATATAGGGGGAGCTGGGAAGAAGATCAAGTCAGGAATGAAGCCTTTGCTTAAGAGTATTTTAGCTTTCTACATGGCTATCAATTGAAGGCATTTGTAATTTGTTAAGTTGCTTAAAAGAGTTACCTTGTGATCCTTGCATTGCATAAGCATAATCACATACATACGTTCATGATTTAAGAAAAGCATATAAAGCTACATGGTTGCATTTAGAAAGAAATTCCTCATGATTTAAGTTTTTGGAGAAACATTTTTGCATTGCTTTAATCGATTACCAACATGTGTAATCTATTAAAAAGCCTTGAAGAACACTTTAATCGATTATCTTTCAATGGTAATCGATTACACAGTCTTATTCCAAAAATCATGCAGGACTGCCTTAATTGATTAGCACTAATCGTAATCAATTACATAGGCTTATTTCAAAACTGACACTAACTGCCTTAATTGATTACAGGTCATTTTAATCGATTACATTGTTCTTAATTTTTTCCAGATTATCTCAAGAACACTTTAATTGATTATTTTGTATATTAATCGATTACATTTGTTAAAATAATCGATTACCATAACGTTTTAATTGATTACATGCAGTTAAATCTATTTTCTATATAAAGCTATTGAGTCTATGCTTTTGAAACAAGTCAAGGAATCTGAGTTTATGAATTTCCCAATAATCCCAAAGCTTTCAAGGTTTAAGAAAAAGATTTTCTAAAGTGTCACTCATCTTGTTTCAAATCACAAGTACACATGCTTCATTAATGATGACGTTTTAAACAAGATTCAACAAGAAAATTCAACAGCTAGTTTTCATAATTTGCATTCATACAACCTAATTTGATTGGTAACATTCATTCATCTCTTGAGGATCAGAAGGTTGTATCTCTCTTCAACTCTTACGTTGATTTGATTTGCATCTTTTGATTTTTGTAAGTGCTAAGACCAAATAGTTTTCTTTCAAGCTTTCTAGAGTAGTGTTCTCTAGAGGGACAGGACTGAGTAGTGTTCTCAAGTTCTTTGTGATTAGAAGTCTAATAGGGTGTTAGATTTCAGGTTTTTTATCTAGGGTTGATACAGGTAATCACTTGTAATAGCTTGTAAAAGAACATATTTGATTTAGTAGAACTCTAATCAGTTTTGGTTAGAAGACACTCGATGTAGCTTCTCATTTGAGGGGTGAACCAATATAGATTTGGTGTTATTCATGTTTCTAAGCTTGTTATTTGAATCTAACTTGTCTTGTGGTTTATCTCTTTCAAGATCAACAGAAAAAGTTTCTGAAATTGATTAAGGTGAAGGGTGAGTCTTGATTGATTAAAAATTGAAGTTTTTACCAAGCTATATTTGTGATACAATCTAAGTTCCGCTGCTGGTTTTTCAAAGAATTTTTAAAGTCTTAGTTTTAACCAATTCACCCCCCCCTCCCCTCTTGGTTAATTATGTGTTCATCCTTGTTGTCACTAGGAAATTCCTTGATCTCATGGCACTGCAAGAAATAGTCCTGTGTTGCACTCTCCACAGCTAAGGCAGAGTATATTGCAGCTGGTACTTGCTGTGCTTAAAGCCCATGGCTCAAGCAACAACTTCAGGACTATGGTGTTGAAATAAATCAAATTTCATTGTTGTGTGATAGCACCAGTGCCATCATTCTATCTAAGAATCCAATTATGCACTCAAGGACAAAGCACATTAAGATCAGACATCATTTCCTCAGAGACCATATTCAAAAGGGTAATTGCACAATTGAATTCATTGATACAAATAATCAATTGGTTGATATATTTACAAAACCCTTTACTAGAGATAGATTTTTTCTCCTAAGAAACATGCTAGGCATTATTGATGAATCCAACATTGATTAGCATGTAAGTGATTGATAAGCTTTTGTCGTGTGGCTTCAAAACAATTAAACTAAGCTAATTCTGTAGCACATGATTAACCTAGGTCGACTCAGAGACACAATCAATATGGTTCCAACTTCAATTCACTAATAAATAAAAGGGGGATTTTTGTTGAACAGTTTGCATGCGCTAAATGAAAATTGCAAAAA
>QARZ01040995.1:53972-84780 GCA_013407115.1 Glycine latifolia
CAAGATACACATGGACTTTATTCATAAGATCCAAGAGTGATGCATTCGCAGCTTTTAGAAAATTGGCCAAGATAAATCAAAATGAAAAAGCTTTCAATATTGTTTCAATTAGAAGTGATCATGGTGGAGAATTCCAAAATGAATACTTTGAAAAATTTTGTGAAGAGTTTGGAATTAATCAAAATCTTTCAGCTCCAAGAACACCTCAACAAAATGGTGTTGTGGAGAGGAAAAACAGATCACTAGAGGAAGGTGCAAGAACTCTTTTAACTGAAACAAAATTGCCTAAGCACTTTTGTGCTAATGCTATAAGTATGGTTTGTTATACTTTGAATAGGATTCTCATAAGGCCTATTTTGTAGAAAACCCCTTATGAACTATACAAAGGAAGGAAACCAAACATATCTCATTTTAGAGCATTTGGCTACAAGTGTTTTGTTTTAAATAATTGTAAAGATTTTCTTGGCAAATTTGATTCTAAAGATGATGAAGCGATTTTTCTTGGTTACTTTTTGCAAAGTAAAGCTTATAGGATCTTTAATAAAAGAACATTGTGTGTTGAGGAATCTGTCCATCTCATATGTGATGAGTCTAACCCCTCTAAGGAGGATATGGAGTGTGATATTGATGCAGACAAAAGGAAGAATTTCTGCAACTTAATGATTTGAATAAGAAAGAAAATGTTGAACCAAATGATGTACTGGAATAGTCAACTACTTTACAAAAGCACAAGGAGTGGAAGACAACTAAAGATCTTTCCCTTGACAACATAATTGGGAAAGTATCCAAAGGAGTTGCTACTAGATCCTCTTTAAGAAATCTTTGTTGTACCATGGCCTTTGTTTCACAGATTGAACCAAAAAGTATTGATCAAGCTCTGCTGGATGAACATTGGTTAATGGCTATGCATGATGAGTTAAATCAATTTAAAAGAAATGAATTTTGGGAGTTAATCCCTAAACCATCAACTCATAAACCTATTTGCACAAAATGGATTTTTCGAAACAAGCTGGATGAAAGTGGCATCATAGTAAGGAACAAGGCTAGATTGGTTGCTAAAGGATACAACCAAGAGGAAGGCATAGACTATGATGAAACTTACCCTCCAGTAGCTAGATTAGAAGCCATTAGGTTGTTACTTGCATATGCATGTGTGATGAACTTCAAGCTGTTTCAAATTGATGTCAAAAGTGCATTTTTAAATGGCTACATTGAAGAAGAAATATATGTAGACCAGCCCCCTGCGTTTATTGATTTTAAACATCCTAACTGTAACACCCCAAATTTTATGATGATATGAGCATTTATTGAACATGTTTTATATATATTATTAATCAGTAGAATTTTCTAATCTTAAGGATATACAATTTTATGAGAAATTTGATTGTTTCCTGGACAGCGTCAGTACACGCTGTATAAGTTAGAAATTTCAAACTGAAGCAGAATAAGGTGAGACAGGACTCATATGATAGAGAATAATTTGTAGAGTTAGAAACTATACAGCTGTGAAAGAAAAACCTTAGAATAGAATTTCAATGAATTTTATACAGTAATAACTTTGAAATTTTATTCAAGAGAATTCAGGTAGCAGAAAAATATGGAAAAATGATAAGTAGAATCTGTGGAATTTTCTCTTAATTGTAGGATGTACAGACTTATTTAATAAAATGGTTTAGTAATTTTGATGGTCAGAAGTAGAACGGACCAATCAGAATTAAGATAGAGCAGTCTTGTACGTAAAGCCTGTGTAGCACTCTGTATAGACTGTTTGTGAGCTATTTGTACTGTAACTGAAGTCAGTTTCTGAAAATCTCTAGAGTTCTATTATTTAATCTTATCCTTTAGGCAGAAGAGTTCGAATTGAACTTTACTTCCTCCTATGAATGCCATGTGTGAAGACAATTTGGAATTGAATTCTTCCTCTTCATGAAAGATGACATATGGACACAAGAAGAACCACACAATTTTCTCCTCTTTAAAGGAAACCAAAACATGGTGTAGAAGAAGGAGGGGAAGATAAAAATCTTTCCCCTTGGCCATGGTACCCACGTGAAGAGAGGAAAGGAGGGAGATAAGGTGGTTTTGTCCTATTCAAAATTGATGAGTCATGATGAGTAGAAAAATATCCTAAGGTTCATGAATTAAAGTGATAAGGTGCAATCATGAAAGCTTAAGAAATATCTATCCACTTGTAAGACACCATTAATGAAGGGATAAGAAGCCATCATAACCTTGAAAGATATTTGTACAAGATGGCATGAAAGGAAGAAAAATCTTCTCTTCTTTCCCCTTGATGGCCACGTGAGTGAGGGAGTAAGAAGAGAGGAGATTTCATGACTTAAATACATAGGGACAAGTAGAGGACACTTGGAAGAGAGTCCTCATGACTTAGGAGATTTTTGTTATAAAGCTGGAAGATATTTAGAAGAGTAATTATGAGTTTAGTTAGGATGTAATGGAATGAGATGAAACTAAGTTCTAATGGAACCAAATGAGAGTAACTAATTAGAAAGGGTAATTATGTCTTTAAATATTTTATCACTTTTCAAACCCTATATAAAGAGAGGAGGGCCCTTAAGTGGAAGTCACTTTCAAGACTCCCTTTCTCCACCAAACCCCACGTGAATCTCTCTCCCTCCCATCTCTTTCATTTCATTTTAACCCTTTCCTTTTCAAGGTATAAGTTAAAGTGAGAAGAGGCCCCACTTCCCTTAAGGTCACATGTAGAAGGCTAGCACTTTTAGGAAAAGTTTGTCAAGCTTTGTAAGGAGTTATCAGGTATGTATAGGGAAGTTTTATGATAAGGATAGTTTAAGTGTTACTTGTGTTTGAATAAGTGTTTGAATTTCTGTGAAGTATGACTTGTATCTGAGTAATTGTTGGATTTAAGTTATAGTTATATAATTGAGTTCCTGAATGAAGTTTTATACTTGCTGAGTGTTCTATGAATCTCTGTACATGAATGATATGTTGAGTTTCCGTACATAAGTAATAAGCTGAGTTTTGTACATGATTTATGTTGAATTTCTAAGTAAATTATGTGAGACAGTGATTGGAGTCTGATGTTGAAAATAAATCTGAGTTTATAAAATGAATGAGATATGCATAAGTGAATCAGTCTCATGTGTCTCATAGAGTTGCCTCAGAGAGGAGGTGTGCCTCAGAGAGGAGGTGTGTCAGATAGCTGCAGGAACGGAGTCTGTGCGTTCAGGCAGAGGGGTCTGAACTGGGGGGGTGACTCTTGCGGTGGGGAATCACGCCACCCATGATGATCACATGAGTGTGGGTGAGAACCTGTGCAACATAGGGAGACCCTGACTGATCGAAGAAGTTTTGTGCCACTGGGATGGGGTTATCTTGACAATTGGTACCACATGTTCATGATGTTGAGAGTTTGGGAGAATCATGCATCATATAAAATTAGAATTGAAATTTGAGGACGTTGTTATGAATAACTGCGCACTGAATATAACCTGTTGCTTAAACTATGTTTATTATGAACTTACCCTGTGTTTTGTGTCTGTGGTTGACACCTGCTATGACCTCGATTTCAATTCGGGTGAGCAGATGAAAAGTAAAGAGAAACTGCCTAGCTGCTTACAGGAAGAGGATTTTGTTTGAAGTTTGAAGATGTTTTGTTTGAAGATGTTTTCTTTTGTTATAGAGTGTTTTAGTTATTTGTACTATGTAATAGAACCAGTGTCAGTTTGTACTCTTATTATATGTTACTTCAGGTTTATAAATATTACTCAGTGATGAAAATTTCTTGGAGTATCAGTTATTGGCAAAATTTTGTTATATTCAACTAGGTGCTCTTAAGTAAGTTGAAAAGAATTTTCATTAAAAATCAATAATGACAAGACTGTAAGTTGAGGTGTTACACTAACCATGTTTTCAAATTAAGAAAAGCTTTATATGGTTTGAAACAAGCACCAAGGTGTTGGTATGAAAGGTTAAGCAAATTTTTGCTAGAACAATCTTTCATAAGAGGACAAGTTGACAAAACTTTGTTCATCAAGAAAAGAGGAAATGATATCTTGCTGGTTCAAATTTATGTGGATGACATTATATTTGGTTCAACTAATCAATCTATGTGCAAAGAATTTTCAGTAACAATGCAGAATGAGTTTGAGATGTCAATGATGGGGGAGCTTACATTCTTTCTTGGACTACAAGTCAAGCAATTGAAGAATGGAACCTTCCTTAGTCAAGCCAAGTACTATCTAGAGATGATCAAGAAGTATGAAATGGAAAATTGCAAGGATGTTGCAACACCAATGGCAACATCTACCTATCTTGATTCAGATGACACAGGATAAGTGTTGATGAGTCCAAATACAGGGGAATGATTGGATCCTTGCTATACTTAACTGCTAGTAGACCTGATATTATGTTAAGTTTTTGCTTGTGTGCTAGATGTCAAGAAAATCCCAAAGAATCTCAACTAACTGTAATCAAGAGGATCCTCAAATATCTCAAGTCTACACCAAGAGTAGGACTTTGGTATCCAAAAGGTACATCTATCAGCTTGATTGGATATTTTGATTCTGAATTTGCAGGGTGCAAATTGGATAGAAAGAGTACTAGTGGAACATGTCACTTGTTAGGAAGCTCTTTGATTTCTTGGCACTACAAGAAGCAATCATGTGTTGCCTTATGCACTACTGAAGCTGAATATATTTCTGCTGGGAGCTGTTGTGCACAAAGTCTTTGGTTGAAGCAACAACTTCAAGACTTTGGTGTTGATATACAGGAGATACCATTGTTGTGTGATAATACTAGTGCAATCAACATATCCAAGAATCCCATTATGCACTCAAGGACCAAACACATTGAGATCAGACATCATTTTATCAGAGATTATATCCAAAAGGGTAACATCAAAATTGAGTTTGTTGAAACCAACTATCAATTAGTTGATATTTTCACTAAACCTTTGGATAGAGATAGATTCTACACACTTAGAAACATGTTAGGAATACTTGATGAATCTAGTGTGTGTTAGCTTGATGTTTCTATGCTCATCTACATGAAATTGCATCATTTATTGACCATTCATCTCAAGTTACACAAATTCAAAATTTCCTACATAATTGATGTTCATACTGATAAATTCACTGTTATAATAGATTAATGCATGGATTAATTGATTAAATGGACGTAAAAAACCTTTTAGAATGAAATTTGTGCTTATGTAATCGATTACATTAGAAGTATAATCGATTATTCTTCATAAGAAAATGTTTCCAGAAAATGAAGTTCACTGGAATAATCGATTACACCATCGAATTAATCGATTACATTAGGAGAAAAATCTTTTTAAATACTTCATGTCATATATAACCTGGTGCCAGATCATGCCGGACTCCTAAATAACTGGCCGGGTTCCCAGGCTTAATACCATTAAAGTCAATCCGAGCTGGGTTCCTAACTCATCCGGGCTTCAGGATTCTTATGAACCAACCGAGCTCCACCATAATCTGGACTCCAATATAAGCCGATTTCCACTATAAGCCGAGCACCACAATAATTCAAGCTCCACAGTAATCCGGGCTCCATAATAATCGATTACCAAGTTATGTAATCGATTACACCTCATCTTCCTGAACTACATTCACTGACTTAATCGATTATGTCTTCGAATTAATTGATTACAGCCTTTGCAGGAACTGATTTTGCTTACGAATTAATCAATTACATAAGCATATAATCGATTATTCATGGAGTTACTACAAAATCTGCAAGATTTTCTTGGAAATTGTAACTGCCCAACTGCCACCAAATTCAAATTTTGAGTCTTCTGTGCTTTAAATTTAGTGGGTTAATTCGAAATAACTGTTACACATTTCAAATTTCAATTTTTGAGCCCAAATTCATCTTTAAATACAACCTATATTGAAGCAAATAATCACACCATTCTCTTCTACTACCTTAAGTCTTGCTGTGTTTTTGTCTTCTTAGTCTAATAACTCTGTCCAGATAGCCTTTTCTCAAAAATTCATTATGTCTGCTCCTAAAAGAACCAAAACCTCTAAGAGAAAGAGTGTTGAAACCTCTAACCCTGCAGAAAATAGGTTAGATCATTGGTTTCCTAGTGAGCGTGAGAAAATGACCTACCTTCAGTTTAATGCCACCAAACTAATATGTCCACCCAAACACCTTGACCTTGCCTGGTTCACTAATGAAGGTTTTCAATTCCCTGCTACGCTTGAAAACCAGGGTTTGAAAAAATTTGTTGAGATGAAGGGTACTTTCTACCCTGAGTTAGTGAAGGTGTTTTACACCTGTTCCAAATTTTCCATGGATGGGACTATCCTGTCTCAAGTGAATGGAGTGGCCATGGAAATCACTCCTAAAGTTTGGCAAGAGGTGGTTGGAATTTCCTTTGAAGGTGAAAGGAAATTTGAAGAGGAGGCTGGAGGGTACAATAGAGTAGACACCTATAGAGGGATGCTTCTTGACCCTCAAATGAGGCTGAAGCTGAGGCTTAGCACAGGTCCTATAACTCATGAAGACAGACTTCTTCACTATATCATCACCTATATCTTGACTCCTAGGTATACTAATCATGCACAAGCCACAGATGATGATATTCAGATTGTGTATGGTCTGAAGAATGGTATTCAAATGAACTGGATACTCATCATTGAGGAAATTATGCTCAAATCCAAAAGATTGATGAATTACCCATTTCCATATGCTATCCTAGTTTCCAGATTGATTGATTACTTCAAGGTAGATGTAGCTAATGAGGTTGTTAACCACACAAATTCCAGCAATAGCCTCATTAAAGAGAAACATCTTACCAAGCTTGGAATGGTTAAGACCCCTTATGGATGGCAGATGGCTAGGCAACAAATTCTTCCTGCTGGTGCTGAAAAGGAAGGTGAAGAAGATGAAGAAGAGGCTGAAGGCTCTGCTCAACCATCCTACAGTCCTTTTGAATCTCTCATGATTCAAAAAGATGAATGCTTTATTGTCTCTTCATCATGAGCACAGAGCTGAGACAAATTCATCCTTGGAGGAGATGAAATCTATATTTGAAAACATAGAAGCTAGGCTTGTCCTTGATGACTTTGATAAACTAGTTTAGGGTGCTTATGTTTTTCTTTCCAGTTGCTGCTTCATTATGCTCTTGCTGTCTTCTGTCAATCATTGTTTTGTTTACTAATTTTTTTCAGTATTTTTAAATTTCAGTTTGATTAATGTAATGCCTGCAATTTGATTAATATAAGTATTTCTTTTTCTCTCCTTTTATTCTCCTTGTTCATACTATAATCTTTTTTTTTGTCTTTGATAAGCCAAATAGGGGGAGAAATAATTGAAATAACTGTATGTTACATGTATTGCATGAATGCTTTAATTCTGTAAAATTTACCCAAGTCAGGGGGAGCATTTTTTTAATGACTTATGCTTATGCTTGCAAAAAGCTGACTTAAATTTCAGGAATCATTCATCCCTCTAAAGCAATTAAAAGATTAGACAAATGACAATTGATTTGGCATGCTTAAAGCCAAAAAGGGGGAGATTGTTGATTTTAAGGAAAGCTGCAAGAAGATTGAAGCAATGATGAAGGCTTGATGTTTTACCTTTTTACATGCCCAATCATTTGAAGGCATTTGCAATTTGTCTAAGTGGTTCAAGTGTTTTGCCTTGTGATTTTGCATTTGCATTTCATTATCATGCATACATAGTTTTTGATTAAAATCTCAAAGCAATCCAATGATTTTATAAGAAGCTGAGTTCTCATGGCTAAGTCTTTGAAAAATGAAAACTTATTGTTTTAATCGATTACATAAGCATTTTAATCGATTAAATACATTTATTCTATTTTTTTTAAAAAAAGCCTTGAAGAACAATTTAATCAATTACCAGCTTCTTGTAATCGATTGCATAGTAATATATGAAAAACATGCATCACTGGAATAATCGATTATTCTGTTGTGTAATCGATTATTTTAACTTGTTAGTCATGATGCCTTACTGGAATAATCGATTACCATTTTCAGTAATCGATTACACACGCCGAGTTCATGTTTTTCATGTTTTGAGCTTTAATAGTTTAATCGATGACCATTCTTATGTAATCGATTATTTATTCATGTTTCAAATATACTAAGACTGCTTTAATCAATTAAGTATCGGTTCAATCGATTATCTTGTTCATGAAAACATTTCCAGGAAGCTCAAGAACATATTAATCGATTATGTGATAATTTAATCGATTACATATGGTTAAATAATCGATTATCTTGTCATTTTAATTGATTATTGTCAGTTAAATCAGTTTTATAACTGCTTTGCTTAAACTTGTCTTTATAATAGACTTAGAGTTGTTCTAAACATTATTGAACATTGAGCATTTGTGTGAATCACAAAAAGATAAGAAAGTTTTTTTTAGAGCCAAAATACTGATTTGTTATAAGAGTGAAAAATCTCTTATGAGTTCAAGAGAGTTAAATCTTTGAGAAGAGTTTTTAAAGAAAAGAAGAGATTTCAAGAGTTCTTATTCTAGGATTTGAATTGCAGTCAACCTGATTGATTGGTAACATCATTCATTCATTCATTTGAAGGATCACAGGTTGTATCTCTTGAATCTTTCTTTAGAGTTTTTCTATGTATTAAAAATTCTGTTGATATATCTTTGATTTTTTAAAGTGGTTTTCTAGAGTAGGGTTCTCTAGAGGTAAGAACAGAGTAGGATTCTCTGGGTCTTGATCATTTGAAGTCTATAGGGTTTAGATTTATGTTTCTTTGTCTAGTATGGATAAAGGTGATCATTGTAAACTGCTTGTAAAGATTCTTTGATATAGTGAAAACTCTAACCTAGTGTTGGTTGGAAGTAACTAGATGTAGCCTCCAAGGTTGTGAGGTGAACCAGTATAAATTGCCTTGTCTCTTGTCTTGAATTCTGTATATTTCATTGCTTATCTTTGTGAAATCAAAATATTATTATCAAAGAAACTATTTCTGTCATTACTTGCATATCAAGAACTGATCTTGATTGAAGAAAGATTTATGGATTTTCAAAAGGTGAACAAGTGATATAATCCAAGATTTTAATTCCGTAATTTGTTTTAGAAAATTTAAATATCAGTTTTGAACCAATTCACCCCCTCTTGGTTTATTTGCAGTATATTCATTGTGTTTTTAGCGTTGGCCACTTTAGGACACTCGACTAACTAAATAGTCTGAGCAGTGACCCTCCATTTGGTGACACATCCTCTAAAGATGTGATCATGTTCAAAGCCTCTTTGTGCCTTTGCCCATTCTCCTTCAAGATAGCCAAACTCAGCTGGAGGAAGACTTTCACAGCATCGATCAAGTTTTGTACCCCGACTGAACGAATGAGGTTTGGGTCAAAAGGAGACACAAAGTCAGTAGTAGTCCTCTACTCTGGTTTATAGGCCATGCTCCACATTGAATTTGTATCACGAGAAGTGTAAACATAGTCTAGTGAGACACTTGGGCGAGAAGAGGAGGCAAGCATCACTAGCAGCAAGACAGTCAGAGCTAAAGGTGGCAAGCTGGGGAAGGAGGAGGCAGGTCTGTCGATACACTCGTTGTTGCCACACCAACACTCAGCAATGGCATCGTAGCAAAAAAAGGCAAAGTAGAAACAAGGACTGCCAAGAGAGTTGAAGTAGCCAAAGTAGTGGAAGAAGGAGCAAGAGTTGTCTGAGTGGGAGGAGGAGGAGGAGGATTAGACGAATCAAAAATAGCCACGAAAGCAACAACATCTTGAGCAACCAAAAGGGCTGAAGGGGACCTTGGGAGCTGGCAGAGGAAGCACAACTTGAACCTCGGTAGCATGCTTCAAAGCCCTAAGACTGAAAGGGGGCCCTTAACTTCTTATGTTGATTAGACCCCTCAGCCCTTTCTTTGTGCTTCCTCTTTGTTGCTGAGGGTGGAAGCACGTCAAGTGTAACCTCGACAACTTCATCCTCACTAGCTTTGGAAGCTCGAGGAAGGTTGAATCTGGCCTCAGATTGACCTTCTTCCTCAGCAGCAAGTTCAAAAATGGAAGGGGGAGGAGACACATCATCTCCAGCAGGTCCAACCTGCTTTACCAAGGGTCGCCATTCAAAATCACCTATTATATCTGCAAAGACAAATAAAAACATGTTACTGTAAACATAATCACACCAAAACAAACGCAAAAAAGGGAAAGGCGAAATGCTTTACAATCCAAAATAGTAAAGGGTTGTCTGTCGAAGAAAGAGACAGGATGGCTCATGTGTCCAACAAGGCTAGAAATCGCTCCAGAATTGCCTTGTCCACCCTGTCCTCCTGGGACATCAAATCCTCATCAAAAGATTTGAACTTTGTGGGGTCTGACTTCCATTAAAAAGGGAAACGAGGTTCCCCATCCCGATTATGCATCGACGGCAACCCGTCAGCAACAACATTTGTTGCCTTGACCTTGAAGAAACGATCCTTAAATCTGTGAAACACATTCAAGTCAAACTCGAACATCTTCTTGGACATGCTACTAAGTGACAACCAACCAATATTCCCTATCAGCTTCATCTGGAAGAAGTAAAGGAACACGTGCACGCTGGGTCAAATGTTGATAAATGGACACAGGACCTGAAAGGCTCTCACCATTGCCCAACTGTTAGGATGAAGTTGTGAAGGTGCCACGTTTAGATGCCCCAGTAGGGTGCATTGAAAAGAGTTAGTGGAAGGGTCAAATTCAGAAACTCAAACATGCAGCGACAGACATAGAAGAAGTGTGGACAACCTGGCGCAGCCCACACGAATGGAAATTCATCTCTCCCACAAGCTTGAACAATCATCTTGTTGGAGTCTCCTAGTTTGGTCAGCTCTAGTTGGAGCCATAGAGCCTTGACACTCACAATAGACGTTATCAAGGAATGGTACTTCAGAACATCAACCCTCACCTAGTCTTAACCAGCGACTACGGGAGGAAACAAAGGCGTTCTAGCACTATGGGTATGCCTGTTATGAGGATAAACCTTAACGTTTATGTCATCACTTCTTCCCGTTGCCACAAAAGGCGAAGAGGGAAGGATTGTAGTGACAGGGAAAGGCTCATCATCTAGAGAAGCAATAGAAGGTCTTACCTTCTTGCGAGGTCGAGAGCTATCCTCGTCGACATGGCGCGCGTCCATCAACCTCTCGAAGGAGGAGGACCTGATGTCGGAAGCCTTGTGATGTATTTCCTCAAACGAGAAATTGCTTATTGGAACGACCTCATGTTCTACAAGAGTTTGATGGATAGAGCCCTCAGAATCGCTTCCACCCATACCCAAAGTAGAATCTGAAACATAAGACATGGTGGAAAAATGACTCCCTAAGAATCTACGCCATGACGTAACCCCACTAACCCATGTAGTGCATCTTTAAGATGTGCATTTCGTAGAGTGACATATACAAAAGCAATGTGCACGTATAAACATGTGCCCTCTCTGAAGAAAAATGAAACGCCCCTCTTCAATGAGCCTTTTAATGATCAGAAAGGGTAGAATTGTCAAAAATAGTGACTTTTCACATGGAACACCTGACTTTGCCTACAGAACAAAAATCGCATTCACTTAGACAATCTAGCAGAAAAGCCCAGACAATGTTTGTCCCGTCTGGGGGGCTTGACAAACCCACAACCCTTGAACTTGTCAAGGATGCCATCCTTAACACCAAACAACCTTTTTTGCCAACAAGTTGGACTCAGAGCTTGGGGGCTTATTTAATGTCCATGGTCCACCAAATTGACATGGCGTTAAAATATACACATCAGCCCTATCACAAGAGCATGGACGTTACTCCCTTAGCACCTGGACTATTGGGCCGATAAATTGTTAATATATTTTAATTTTAATGATAGTTATTTTCCCTTATCAAATTGTAGGTACCCACTTATCTAGTAATATTGAGTTATCTATATGATTGTTATGCTACTGTAATAACCTCGACAATCAAGAACCCAAGGCGCTCGTCCAACGCTATAAATACTAGGTTCTACATTCCCTTTCGATTCATTCTCAACTCATCGCGTACTTACTTGAGCATTACAGTCTTTTATTTTGTAAGCTCCCCCTCACGTTCCCCTGGTGGAGGATGTTGATTTTAAGGGGGAGATTGTTGACTTTAAAGGAAGCTGCAAGAAGATGAAAGCAAGGATGAAGACTTGATGTTTTAGCTTTTTACATGCCCAATCATTTGAAGGCATTTGTAATTTGTCTAAGTAGTTCAAGTGCTATGCCTTGTGGTCTTTCATTTGCATTTGCATTGTCATTATCATGCATACATAGTTTTTGATTAAAATCTCAAAGCAATCCAATGATTTCATAAGAAGTTAAGTTCTCATGGCTAAGTCTTTGAAAAATAAAAACTTACTGTTTTAATCGATTACACAAGCATTTTAATCGATTAAATACATTCATACTATTTCTGAAAAAGCCTTGAAGAACAGTTTAATCGATTACTAGCTTCTTGTAATCGATTACATAGTAGCATAAGAAAAACATGCATCACTGGAATAATTGATTATTCTGTTATGTAATCTATTATCTCAACTTATTAGTCATGATGCATTTCTTGTATAATCGATTACCATTTTCAGTAATCGATTACATAGGCCGAGTTCGTGTTTTGAGCTTTATTGGTTGAATCGATTACCAGTCTTATGTAATCGATTATTTCTTCATGCTTCAAATATACTAAGACTGTTTTAATCAATTACGTTTCGGTTTAATCAATTATCTTGTTCATGAAAACATTTCCAGGAAGCTCAAGAACGTTTTAATCGATTATGTGATATTTTAATCGATTACATATGGTAAAATAATCGATTACCTTGTCATTTTAATCAATTATTGTCAGTTAAATCAGTTTTTTAAAAGCTTTGCTTAACTTGTCTTTATAAATAGACTTAGAGCGAATTGTTTTATGTAACTTTTGAGCATTTGTGTGAATCACTAAAAATATAGAAAGCTTTATCCAAAGCCAAAATACTGATTTGTTCTAAGAGTGAAAAACCTCTCATGAGATCAAGAAAGTTGAATCTGTGAGATGAGGTTTTAAAGAAAAGAAGAGATTTTAAGAGTTCTTATTCTGAGCTTTGAATTGCATTCAACCTAACTGATTGGTGACATCATTCATTCATTCATTCATTTGAAGGATCATAGGTTGTATCTCTTGAATTTTTCTTTAGAATTTTTTTCTGGTTATTAAAAATTCTGTTGGTTTATATCTTTGATTCTTTAAAGCTGTTTTCTAGAGAAGGATTCTCTAGAGGTAAAAACAGAGTAGGGTTCTCTGGGTCTTGATCATTTGAAGTCTATAGGGTTTAGATTTCTGTTTCTTTGTCTAGTGTGGATAAAGGTGATCATTGTAAACTGCTTGTAAAGATTCTTTGACATAGTGAAAACTCTAACCTAGTGTGGGTTGGAAGTAACTGGATGTAGCCTCGAAGGTTGAGAGGTGAATCAGTATAAATTGCCTTGTCTCTTGTCTTGAATTCTGTATATTTCATTGCTTATCTTTATCTACTCCATATTTTGGTAAGTACAATAAGTATGTTGAAGTCATTTTATAAATCACGACTCTAGTATTTTATTTTTTTTTTGTAGGTGAAGCCATGAGTGCATGTACGACTTCTCGATTTATTTTTATAAAAATCATATTTGAAAGTGAAGAACTTCATTTTAAAGTTAATTTGTTTACAGGTTTTATAGTAAATATAATATTTATTGATAATATATAAAGAAAATAATATTTTAATAATAAAGTTATAAAAGAGTGGAATTTTATATAACTTGAACAACAAAAATTAAGTATCAAAAAAATAAAATATTACATACTATTTTACATATTTAATTGTCTATATGGACAATTATCATGATTATGTCCTCAGTTCGACACAATGAACTTTACCTATACGAACGTAATGCATGTTAGCAACACAATGATTTTCTTGCATCATGACAGATAACTCTTCTAAGTACAAATGTCCTGCCTTTAACATATGAAGTGCTTGTGTTCCTCTTTCAAGAAACCACAAATTTATTCTTTAAAATGTGCTCTTGATCAAGGCACTTATAGGAAAGACATGTGCTCTTATTAAAATAGAATTCATACACTCAGCAAGATTGGTAATCATATGGTCATATCGTTTGCACCATCATAGGCTTGAGTCCATTTTTCCCTTGGAACATTTTCTACAGAGGAAGAATATGTTAGTATTTTACAAACACACCTAAAACTAAAATAAATAAATTAGGATAGTGAGTCTGTCACTTATTTTATTCTCTCAATTACACATGTTTAATATTCTCTTTTGATATTTGGATGTGCATTTCTCAACCATATCAATAAGATAAAGCTAGAAATTGAGATGCTTGTGCAGAAAATTTGATTTTGGCCCAATTAAAACCCCCAAATTATTATATGAATTTGGTATATGCATCATGTTCATATATTAAGTGGTTTAGTTGAATTGATTAAATAATATGTATAAACTATTATAAATTATCTGAGTTCCTATTAGTAAAAAAAAAGATATGCACCATGACTATATATATCTAATGAAAGATGGGACATTTAAAAATTAATATAAAATGAAGTCAGTAAAATTTAACAACTGAAGCAAGTTTAATTCTTCATTTATAAGGACATAATTCATGATAAAGATAGCATATATACAAAAGAGGATGAGAAGGAATCTTTCAACTTCATAGCTCTGCAATTCACAGGTAAGTTACATCACATGAGAGTGTAGTTGGTCAGTTTTTCACGATACAAAGTTCTCCCAAACACCTTAAAAATACTCCTGTAGTTTAATGTTAAAACTAAGACTTTTATATTTGTCTCAATTAACTTTATTCTCATTTTGGTGGAACTTGCCACCTTGCCAATTGAAATGAAATGTGCTTTCATTGTATTTTTCACCACACTATTAAATAGTTTTAGAAAATGAATACCAAATAATGTAAAGGACTTATAACTTTTTTATATCATTGCATTTTTCCCACTTTTTTTTCACCAAGCAAATAAATGAAGAGAAAATTCATTATTTTTCTTTTCTTTTTCTTTCTTAGATCAATATCACACAATCCCATCTACTTTTTTTAGGACCTCTTTCCATTTTTATTCTCTATTTTTTTTCTTCCAATCATAGTATTTTTGACCAGTATATATGTCATTTGCTGACTAGACAAGTTTCCTTCTTCTAGCCTCATGAGAATATTTAATCTTTTCCTTATTTATATAACAAATATAGATGGGTAAAGAAAACAATATGTTTATAATTATATTTTCATATGTCCACTAAAATCGTAAAATAGGGAGAAGAAAAATAGACATAGAATTTTATTTAATTTGATTAACAAAGAATTATAGGCCTACTTTCATGGATCAAATTCAAAATATGAGATTTGAGAGAATGTTTACTAAACTTTGCATGGTTTGCACAATGAGCTTTTTTTGGATCAAGTCATATGTCATGCCAAGCCCGTGGAGGACATACAAACCACTTTGTAAAATTTAATTTCTTCCATTTGATTCTCAATGCTTATCCATGGTCCTTACATTTTAGTTATTCCCTAATGGTAACTCCTTAATTACTTCAATTAACTGAATTGATTAGTTGTCAATAAAAGAAAACCATGTTTCTTATTTAGCTTATTTGTTGTGTTTCTGATTCGATTTTGACTAATGTACCTTCTATTTTCCCTTGTACTTTGTACTAGGTTCTGCATCATTGTGGTGATTCTCCATCAATATAAACAATATGATTTTGGACTATGTATTTTAACATTCTCCTCCTAAGACTGGTAAAAGTAGGACATGATGATGATTATGGATGTGTTGCTACTTGTGACATTCTTTGCTTGTAGGTACTAATTAAGCTTCATGTGTTATGGAAGTTTTTTTTTATCATTTTCAAAAACACTATGAAGCTGAAGTGTCATTGTTACAAAAAAATTAGCTGATAAGTGTCATTGTTATATAACTCTTTAATGATGTTTTTTTAGGAGTAGAAATTGAATAGTTTCTTGCATCCTAACATAACTCTTGTATGTTGTGAGCCTGTGAGGCATCTTCTTTTGTGTTTACTAATGAGTGGTTTAGGGTCATCTTTTTAATATTACGATGAGAAAAGAAATTACTGAAATTGAAAATTTATCTTTTATTTGAATCCTCAAATTATTTTTAAAACACATTCTAAGACGGTTCTGTAAAAAACCATCTTAGAAAGCTACATTCTAAGACGGTTTTCTTCAAAAAAACATCTTAGAATCCTCAATTTTAATTTTTTTTAAACGCATTCTAAGATGGTTTTTGTAAAAAACCGTCTTAGAATCCAATTTTTTTTGTTTTAAAAAGAGATATTCTAAGACAGTTATTTGCAAAACCATCTTTGAGAACCATCGTAGAAAGTATTAACTTTCCACGACACCGGCTTCAAAGACGGTTTTCAAACCGACGTCGAATGGGCTAAATAACCGACGTAGAAAGTGTTGTTAGTAGTAGTGGTATATAGTGTAGTTAGCACAACCCAATGAGAAATCACAAAATAACCTATGAATAGTCAAATGGTAAGTTTGAAAAATCAGCCCAAGTCAAGAGAAAAATAACCTATGAACAGTAAAACGATCCTTTTGAATTGTAGAAGTTATTATAGTTTATTTAATATATGCACAATCTCAATATTAAAGAGATTATCTAACATGAGAACTATCAAGGCTAAATGACTAATTTCGTCTTGTAATTTTTATTTGGTGACAATTTCATTTTTGTATTATGAAAATGAACAATTTAGTTCACAAATGTATAAATATATTAATAGTTTAATCCAATTGTTAACTCCATTTTCATTAATGTTGAATGCATAGGTGGTACATGAAGGTTGACATGGCAAAATAATGCGTGCAGGGGGGTGTTCCATGTCACTCAACCATGTTTTGAAATAAAAAGACAATGAAAATTTTTTTAAAATGTTGATTTTTCTATTTTCGAACCTAACGACTATTTTGAAAAGAAGTTTCTTCATCCTAATTTTGTACTAATACATTGTTACATAATGTCACTTTGATCCATAATAGATATAGCTTAATGACAAAATGGTTCATGACTTTTGTGAATTAAAAACGCGCATTCATAATTAAACTTAAGATTATATTCATAACATAGTCAAATTATAGCAAAATTTATAATATAATAGTACAAAAAAGAAAAAGACACCAAATTATCGATTAACATCCATCATTTTATCCACAAGCCAAAGATAATACTATCACAACAGAAATTCCAAAAGAACAAGTTAAAAAAGTAATTAGTTATTTAAAAAACCTAATAGAAAAAATGACAACTTATTCATCACAGCCTAATTATCTAAAATATCAGGTTGTTTCCATGATTTAGAAAGAGGTTGAGGACGTTGGAGGCGTGGTGTAGGAAATTCATGAAACTTGGTTGGTTCATTCTTGGAAATGGTCCACTTAGAAATGTAACTCTAATCATAGGACTTGCAAGGCAGATTGGAGGTGGTCTAAATGCAAGTACTACTGGTACAATTGTTGGGACATTTACAACTTCAACATGAGGGGCAACTTGTGGTGAAACTTCAACTTCTATTGATTCAATGATTGGTGAACTGTGAGAGCAAACAATTTTCTGCTGCAGTGAATGAATGAAATTAATATAAATTAACAAATAACAACATTCTAAATAAACATAAAATATATTGAGGAGATGGGATCCTTTTACACCGGTGTAAAACTTGATAGTTTTACACCATTTAATAACTTTTTACTGGATAAGTATTTTACAAAATCCACCGTTAGATTGAAAGCTTATATCATGTAGATCACATATCTCAAATTTCATATTAATCCGAAATCATTTGAAACCTAATTGATATATATAAAAATTAACGGTATATGTACTTCTAAAATATGTGAAAATTAGACTATTTGATTACATTCATATTGATGTTTAAATTTTGTGAAATTTGAGACATATGATCTACATGATATAAGCTTTCAATCTAACGGTGGATTTTGTAAAATACTTATCCAGTAAAAAATTATTAAATGGTGTAAAACTATCAAGTTTTACACCGGTGTAAAAGGATCCCATCTCTATATTATATTGAGAAATAGTATAATGTTGTCTCAATTGTTGCTTGCATGTTTTTCATTCAAGAAAGTGTAACTATTTTGTTATTAAGTTATATATGTTGTGGAATCAAAATATCATTACGTAACAACACATTAGCATAAAATCATAAAGAATAAACTTTTCCGCAAAAAAGTCATTAGGTTTGAAAATAGAAACATTTTTAAAAAAGATGCATCGATATTTTAGTCCAAAATATTGTTGACTAACATGGAACATCCCCTACACACACATTGCTTTGCCACATTGACATTCATATGTCACTTATGCACTCAAGTGTTAATAAAAACATATATAAGTTAACGTTTGAACTAAATTGTCGATATATTTATACATTTGTGGTGTAACGACCCTATATGTATCTGGTTCATTAACATTATATTATGGTTTTAAGCGCAGTAATACTTAACGTAAATTAAGTAAACACGGAAGCATAAAATAATAGGACGTCATCATACATCATGCAATATAATCTAACATTATGTATAGAATTTGATATACGTCCCGACTTCCGGGTTCTGTTTCAAGAGGTACATCACAGTGCACACTCGTACCGGGTTACAAAAGTACAACAAAAATTGAGTCAACAAACTCGCCAAAAAGAACCGCCTTCCAAAATCCGCTTCCTCGAACCCAGCCTCAGTCTCTTGTCTGGGATCCTCAATTAGTGGCTAACTCGGCCTCGGCCTACCCGGCCTGTCAATTGAGATCCACCGAACCACCCCTACTCGGGTCTCTTACCTCGGACCTCGTCCTCCGCTCTCTGGCTATCACCTGCAATATAAATATAATCCCCAACCGGGGTGAGATACAATATCAGTAAACTCAGGGTTCTTGGAGACTCACCTCCCCCTGGTTCACTTCCATAGTACAGAGCATTTATATTGGCATTACAATTAACATTGCCATCCCGACTGTCATAAAAACATAGCCATCCCGGCTTTCATAAAACATAGTCATCTTGGCTTTCATAAAAACATCACATGTATATAATCACAACCACATGCCATTCCAGCACAAATATACAAGTTCACCAGTGCACATCTCATGCACAAATATATATCAAAACCGTGCAAATCTCATGCACCCATGCACATCTCATGCACTCGGACGTATATGAATTCTCGATAAGCTCATCCCGGATGAGTCTTACACAAGCAAGGGATAAAAACTTCCCAAGAACAGAGAGCTTACCTTCTCTGATCACCGCATCAGCTCTCTCAGCCTCATGCACACCACCACTGATATCTTCTTTATCAAGCCCTACACCAGGCAAGAAAGATATCAAGAACGGTTTTCTACCGTTTCATCAAAAGAACCTAGTTCTTTTCCAAATCTCATACAAAACCTTCATTGTTAACTTGCAAACCCCCAAACATATCTGGGCATAACAAATACCCAAAATCCAGAAAAGTTAACTTTCCAGGTTGAACCTTTATCACATCAACCTCCTAAGCATATTTTCCAAAGAAATACACCCAAAACCAACCCTAACTCATATGGTTCATTTTTCCTTTCAACTCCAAACTCACAAGATACGGTAAAACTCGCATATCTTACCTTACAACAGCAAGGAAGGCTTAGAGGACAACTTCTTCAAGCTTGGATGTCCTTAACGTGCCTTCTATCTCTTAAAGGTTGAAACTTTAACTTTCCTTTGGAGAAATAATCTCCTCACCTGATGATTTTCACAACTAACAAAGTTTGGAAACTAGTTTGTAAGATGGTTCTCTTCAATCCTAACGTTGGATGTGAAGGTTTCTAGTTTAAGGAATGGTTATCTAGGAAGCTTTTCCTCACTTTAACAATGCAGGAAAAATATGGAATAAGAGAGAGAAAGTGTTTTAGCAAAGGCGGTGAAATTAAGGTTTCTACTAAAATATCTCACTTATGCATATCTTAAATATCCTGAAAATTGACACGTGTCATATCGTAATATGAGGAGCTTTCCCGCCTCAAAACAACCAGCAAAGAGTCAACACGTGTAACTTGTGTAAAGTGAAAATGTAGAGATATTTGACTGTCGGGTTGGGTCTACTGTTTGGCAAGTCAATGTGATATCTCATCTACATGTTGCGTGTGACTACCCGGGTTCTCTAAACCCTATAGACTTTGTCGGGTTCTCTTCATATTACTAACGCTACCGGTTTGGACTTAATATATAAGTATTGAGTGCAACTTCACTACCCTATCCCAGGTTCCTGTGCACTTATTCCAACCACTTCCGAAATCACTAACCCGGTAATCCTCCAAAAAAGGGTTGCGAGCTTTTCCGGTTTCTCTACCCGGTAGCTCTTACAAGTCAACCCTATACGAGCCCCTCCTGACTCAATCTGAGATCACTACCCGGAACACATCCGAGATCAACTACTCGAAACCCAAAGAAAAAGGAAGACATGAGCTCTATCAAGACCGCACCCCGGTCTCTCAAGGAAAGGAATGTATAAGCTCCGCCGAGATAGCAACCTGGTCGCTCTTTCCTTCCTTGTCTGGGTTCCTTTCTATACATCAACGTTCTTCCTCAAAAGTGCTATGTATATATGCCACGTAAGTGGCGATAACCCGATCATGCACAAACCCGTCTTCCAATCATTACTAACATACCACGATCCTGGATTTAGAAGAGATGCTATCCACACCCCCCTCTCATCCGAGTTCCAAAATACACCCCCTTATGTGACAACCCGGATTATCACAGGGTCATTATATGTGGAGTAAATTATTAATTTTCATAGTATAAGTACCAAATTATCACCAATTATAACCTAAAAAAGACAAAATTGATAATTTACCCGAACTATTGAACTATAAAAAAAAAAGGTGAGCACAATCTCCACCAGGAAATATACAATGATACAGGTTAACAACAAAGTGAGACGTAACCTCATCATGCTCTTAGTCCTTGTTGGTTGATCACTCAGGCCAAAATTGTTCCATGATATTCCATTCTCATGTTCCCAACAAACTCCCCTCAATAACAACAACACTAACCAAAAACACCCACTTTTGTTCATTCTTTTCCACTTCTCTTCAAACTTCAAACCTTCTCCAACTCTGCACCCTATGCAACACCCTTTCCCAAACCAAGCAAGTTCACGCCTTTTCCCTCCTCCATGGCTTCCTCCCCCGTAGTGTCTCCCTCTGTGCTTCTCTCATTCTCCAATATGCATCCTTTAGACACCCCACAAATTCCCTTCTTCTCTTCCAACACAGTGTTGCATATTCCCGAAGCGCCTTATTGTGGAACACCCTTATTCGTGCCAATTCCATTGCTGGTGTGTTTGATGGATTTGGCACCTATAACACCATGGTTCGTGCTGGTGTTAAGCCTGATAAGTGCACCTACCCTTTTTTCCTAAAGGTGTGTTCTGATTTTGTGGAGGTTCGTAAGGGTAGGGAGGTTCATGGGGTTGCTTTTAAGCTTGGTTTTGATGGGGATGTCTTTGTTGGGAATACCCTTTTGGCCTTTTATGGGAATTGTGGGCTTTTTAGCGATGCGATGAAGGTGTTTGATGAAATGCCTGAGAGGGATAAGGTGTCGTGGAATAGTGTTATTGGGTTATGTTCTCTTCATGGATTTTACAAGGAGGCACTTAGGTTTTTCAGAGTGATGGTTGCGGCCAAACTGGGGATTCAACTGAATTTTGTTACCGTTGTTAGTATGTTGCCAGTGTGTGCAGAAACTGAGGACAAGGTGATGGCGAGGATTGTGCACTGTTATGCTTTAAAGGTTGGCTTGTTGGGCCATGTGAAGGTTGGAAATATGTTGGTTGATGTTTATGGGAAATGTGGGAGTGAGATGGCTTCCAAGAAAGTTTTTGATGAAATTTATGAGAGGAATATGGTTTCCTGGAATGCTATCATTACTAGTTTTTCTTTTAGAGGGAAGTATATGGATGCTTTGGATGTATTTAGAATGATGATTGATGAGGGAATGAGACCGAACTCTGTCAGCATTTCTAGTATGCTTCCTGTGTTAGGAGAATTAGGACTTTTCAAGTTGGGAATGGAAGTCCATGGGTTTAGTTTGAGAATGGCTATTAAGTCTGATGTATTTATTTCTAACTCGTTGATAGATATGTATGCAAAATCAGGATCTTCAACAATAGCATCCACTATATTCAATAAAATGGGAGTAAGAAACATTGTATCTTGGAATGCTATGATTGCAAATTTTGCTCAGAATAGGCTTGAGTATGAAGCTGTAGAATTAGTGAGGCAAATGGAAGCCAAAGGAGAAACCCCCAACAATGTAACTTTCACAAATGTTCTTCCAGCTTGTGCAAGATTGGGTTTCCTAAATGTTGGAAAAGAAATTCATGCCAGGATTATTTGTGTTGGATCCTCCTTGGATTTGTTTGTCTCTAATGCTCTGACAGACATGTATTCAAAATGTGGATGCTTAAACCTTGCTCAAAATGTCTTTAATATTTCTATCAGGGATGAAGTTTCCTACAATAGACTAATTATAGGCTATTCTCGAACAAATGACAACTTGGAGTCTCTACGTTTGTTTTCAGAAATGAGACTTTTGGGCATGAGGCCTAATATTGTTTCATTCATGGGTGTTGTATCAGTTTGTGCAAATTTGGCTTTCATAAGACAAGGCAAAGAGATCCACGGTCTTCTGGTGAGAAATCTTTTTCACACTCATCTTTTTGCGGCAAACTCGCTCTTGGATTTGTATACCAGGTGCAGACGAATAGATCTTGCTACTAAGGTCTTTTTACCGTATTCAAAACAAGGATGTGGCTTCTTGGAATACTATGATTTTGGGTTATGGTATGCGGGGTGAGTTGGACACTGCAATCAACCTCTTTGAAACAATGAAGGAAGATGGTGTGGAATATGATTCAATTTCTTTTGTTGCAGTTTTGTCTGCATGTAGCCATGGAGGGATAATTGAGAAGGGAAGAAAATACTTTAAGATGATGCGTGATCTAAATATTGAACCAACACATACACACCATGCTTGTATGGTTGATATCCTTGGAAGGGTCAGTCTAATGGAAGAAGCTGCAGACCTTATTAGAGGCCTCTCTATTGTACCAAATACTAATATATGGGGTGCACTGCTTGGAGCATGCCGGATACATGGGAACATAGAATTGGGGCTCTGGGCAGCTGAACATTTGTTTGAATTAAAGCCTCAGCACTGTGGATACTATATACTCCTTTCAAATATGTATGCAGAAGCTGAAAGATGGGATGAGGCAAACAAGGTTAGGGAATTGATGAAGTCAAGGGGAGCTAAAAAAATCCAGGTTGCAGTTGGGTTCAAGTTGGAGATCTGGTGCATGCATTTCTTGTTGGTGAGAAAATAGATAGCTTGGATGATGACTTTTGGGTATCAAATTGTTGTTAACTACATTCTCTATTTATTTGAGGTTTGTATGTAGCACATTTATCAATCTAACAATGTGATGAACTTTTTAAGATTTGATATAATGAAAGTTTCTCTGGCACTTTATGTTTGATTTTTGCTAATTTCATGATTGAGATTATGCTTGTTTTATCTTGCAAGGCCATGATATGAGTTGGGTCTCCATTGAAGCCTTGTCCCGATAATTGGCATATATTTGCTTAGAAGGCGGTGTTTACATTGTGATGACACCTAGTGCATTAGAGGTTGTGTATTTCATAACTATTGATCGATCCTTTTATTGTGTATTTCATGCGCTTGTGTTAAGTGGCTTAACTATGTTGTGCTACGACCAACTATGTAAATGATCAAAAATAGTTTTCACAATGTGCAATATGTTGTATGTGCATATTTGACTCTTTTTATTGTTAACTTGTGCTTAATGGTTGAAACTATCTCACCATCAGGGATTCAGACCTAGAATTGGTCATCTTTATAACCTCATCTAAAATACTAATTTGATAATTTTGCAATTGTTTATTTAGTAACATCTAGACAAAACTTACAAGTAAGAGGTCTCTTAATAATAGGAAAATGTAGAATATTAAAGTTATTTTTTTGCCAAAGAGTATTTTTACTTTTGAAAAAACGTATAATATCATGTATTTTCAAAATTCATGACCTCTGCACAATAACTATTGGGACTGGACTTGAAAAACGATGTTCTAACCACCAAGATTCTTAAATGCAAAGACCTCCCATCACAGCATATTCTCATTAACGACTTGTTCTATCCCTTGTTAATAAGAACAAAGTCAAGCTTCCATCACTTTTTTAAATTTCATGATGTCTACACAACAATTAATCAAACTGCACATGACAGACGAATTTCTAACCACTCCAATCTATTATATATTTAACTTTAAGCCATTTCTTTAGGTCTATAGATTGAGATCAGACATCAGTAAACAAAACCACCCTCAAGTACCTAGCTGCACATAACTCTAGTTCAGTTTTTTTTTTCTCCCTTCTTATTGAACCATATTTTCAAACATGGTGACACCAGAAAAGAGCCTTTCAACAACTTTAAATTCCAGAACCATAGGCCCAGGCAATGAAACCATATTTTTGTGTCATGGCTTTGGAACAGACCAATCCATATGGGACAAAATCATTCCTCTTTTAGCCGAAAATTACACGCTAGTTCTCTTTGAATTGCCTTTTTCTGGGGCAGTTACAGATAAGAGCCTTTATGACCATGCCAAGTACTGAAGTACCCATCCTTTGAACCTTAAGCTGATGATTTAATCACTATCATATATGAGATGGACCTCAAATGTGTCACTTTTGTGGGACATTCCATCGCTGCTATGATCAGTTGCATTGCCTCAACTAAAAAGCCTGAGCTCTTTAAGAGATTCGTTCTTGTTACTACTTCACCAAGGTGAGTTCTATACTTCTGTATATGCTTCTTCTATGATTTTTTTTAGAGTAAACGGTTATTTTGGTCCTGAAAAGTAGGTGTTGTTACATTAATCTATAAAAGTAAAAAAAATGATAAATAAATTCTCAAAATGTCAAATAAGTTCCTAAACTCAAACTATTTAATGTCGCCATTGTAGTTTTAATTATCTCTAATAATTACCATAGGAAATAACTAAATGTGTAAAACATACAATTACTTATAAAATAAACCAGAGATAGTATATATTAACATTATTATTTTAATCACACACCTTTTTTATTTAAATTTTGTTGTCTACTTTTGATGTTAAAAAAACTTTCCAATTATATTTATTTTCATCTTTATCTAATCGTTAATATATCTAAGCGGTGCTTGAATGAGGCTAGGAATAACATCATATTAATTACTAGTTCTATTACAAAGACTTGTCATTTGTCAATAACAAATTCTTCATTAGAGACAACACACTTTATGTTTCCTTTCCTTCCAAACTCAACTTCCTCATGGAATCTTTCATTCTCATCTCAAAGAAGGATTTTATAGTGGGATTGTAAAATTTATACTCACGAGAGCATTCAATATAACTAACAAAGTAGCAACTAATTACCTTTAAGTGTAACTTTCCATCATGTGGCTTATAAAGCCTTGCTTCAGCTGGACATCCCCAAATGTGCATGTGTCTAATGTGGGTTTTTCCCCAGCCTATAACTATAAGGGGTCATTAGTGACTACTTTACATGGTACCTTGTAGAGGATATAAATTGTAATGTTTAATGTCTTTGCCCAAAGTGACTCTGGTAGAGAGAAAAAAGACATCCATTCAAACTGCTCCCATTCCTATGTTGACACCAAGAGAAAGAAGTAAGTCAAGCCGACTTAAGAATCATACTTCTTACCATATCCTTAAGAGTCCAATTTCGTCACTCTTCAACTCTATTCATACTAGGTTTACCCAACATTGTATATTGCATAATAATTTCACATTTATAAGAAAAATCGTGAAGGGCTCTAGAGATTGTTCACCTTATGTATAATAACCAAGGTTAAATAAATAAAAGAAAAAGAAATAAAAGTTTAAAATTTACTAAATTTCTATCGCAAAAGCATTAGTGACGGAATTAGCGACAGAATTAGCGACAGATTTAGCGACGACTGTATGTCACGCTGATAGCGTGAGAAGTGCTCCAGAAAGGCATTTTCCACTGGAATGCCACGCTGGTAGCGTGGGAGCACGGGCTGGGGGCCTATAGAAGGCCATTTTCGCGTTTTTGGACTGCAGAACCGCTTCTTCTTCCTCCTTGTGTTTTCCTCCATTGATGAAGTAAAAAGCTTCATATCTCCTCCATACTTCATCTAAACACTTCCTACCCAACTAGAAACTTGATTAGAACACCTCCATAAGCTAGATTCCAGCTTCAATTTCTTGAGAAAGCCATCAATCAGAGAAATCTCATTCTCTAGGGAACTTTGTAAAACTGAGTTTGGAAGGGAAAGAAGGCGATTCAAGGACGCCAAAGCTTGGAGAAGTGATCCTCCAGCCTTCCTCGACTGTTTTGAGGTAAGAAACTCAAGTTTTATCGATTGATTTGAGAAATTGTTCATGGGATGAATAGTAACCCATTTGTGATAGGGCTGGAATTAGGCTTAGGTTCTTTAGAAAAGTATGCTCAGGGGGTTGTTCTGATGAATAATAAGCTTTGAAACATGACGTTTGATGAAGTTTGATTTTTGCTCTGAGATATTTATGAGTAGGAAGAATGTTGGCTAAATGAAAGGTATTATGATATGTATAAGCCTAGGTGCTTTTACAAAAGATGTTCAGGAGGCTAAATAAACGGTGAAAAAGTGTTGAAGTAACCATTTTAGTCAACTTGATAATTGTTGATATTTGGCCTGGATAAAGGCAATTGAACTGATAGAATTGACTTATGCGGAGTCTTGGAGAGACTCTAGCACCTTGGTTAGGCTGAGATAGATCCTACTGAGGGTCTATGAACCGCCAATAAGGTGGTTAGCTCTGATAACCCTAAGATAGAGGACAGAGAGGTTTTAATGGAAAGGAATAGTGTTTCCTTTCATTCTAACGATTGAGGACCGTTATTGATTGATTGTTTGTATGCCTTGTGTAAGGTGTGATACAGACATTGCTGGTGGTTATAACCATAAAGCCGGGAGAGCCGGTGTAGCACTGAGAGCAGGTAAGCTCTTTGTTCTTGGGAGTGTTTCCCACTGACTGTGTTCCACCATACTCTGAGGGAGTTATGGTTATTGTATATCATGATGCATGTGTGTTAAAATTGTGAGTTAATATTTGATTGAGATGAACATGTATGATGTACACTGTGATAGTGTACTGTATTATTAAGATGAATAGGTATCTGATATACACTGTAGTAATGTTTTGTGTTGTTGAGATTCTCTGGCCAATAGAATAGGTTTATGTGACGTAGGTCCTGAGCGAATGAGTGCCCTTCAGTGGATGATCTTCCTCAGGTAGAGTTTGAGAGTCATGAATGAGTGCCCTTCAGTGGATGATCTTCCTCAGGTAGTAGGTGATGAGAGTCCTGAGTGAATGAGAGCCCTTCAGTGGATGATCTTCCTCAGACAGTATGTGGAAGTCCTGAGTGAATGAGTGCCCTTCATTGGATGATCTTCCTCAGGCAGTGTGTAGGCCAGGTTATATATATGTTGTGTCTCTAAGAGAATGTGCTATGGGTTAATGAAATTCTCTTAAAAGAGCTATATTTATATATTGTTTTGTGTTGCATTCCTGATATTGGTGGTGTCTAACGGAATGACACCGGTGTGATGATATACCTGTGATTTGTTTATGAAAGCCGTGATGGCGAGTTAGTATGATGATAATTTCAATACCATATATCATGGAAGTGAACTAGGGGAGGAAAGACCTCCAAGAACCCTGGGTTTACTGAGATTTTTATCTCACCCCTGTTGGGGGTTATGTTTTGCAGGTGACACTCAGGGAGCTGCTGAGAGATCCCAAGGCAAGAGGCCCGAGCAGGGATAGGTTCTGTGAGAACCTTAGGCACAGGGTTGAGAGCATGTTGGCTCTACATTTTGATTTATGCCTTTTGTTTTGTACCCTGAGAGGGATATATATACAGTTATGTTATATACATTGTATATTAAGAGAATTCACCATATATGATGTGCAGTGGGTGTTGTTAATGACGGTTGATGACGTCATATTTGTTTATTGCTTCCGAATTGATTATCTGTGATAATTGTTGCGCTTAATGACCATAAATCAATGTTAATGAACCGGATGCATACGGGGCGTTACATTATGTGTCATATCTACAATAGTATTCACCACCACAGTCACATTTTGACAACCTTAATTTTCTTTCTAATTGAAGTTCAACTTCAGCTTTGAAAGACTTGAAAACATCTAGAGATTCAAACTTTTCATAAATAAAATAAAGAGTAATCGTCTATGAACATGATAAGATACCTTTGTCCATTTCATGAATCCATAAGGAAGGGACCACAAATATCCATATGTATCATCTCTAAGACATCTTTACCTCTTTCGACACCCCAAATTTCCTTTTATTGGTTTGTTTGCCCTTACACTCAACACAGACTTGAAAGTTTGACAAATCTAACAGTTCAAGAATTTCCTCTAGCACAAGCCTCTAAATTCTCTGATAGAGATATAACCTAAGCGCTTATGTCATAAAGTAGCGGAATTCTCATTTAATTTATGTTTCATATCATGTGAATTTTTTTGCAATATGAGCACTTAATATCAATTAAAGACCCATAACCAATAACATTTGAATCATAAGATAGACTAACTTTATTATTTCTAAATGAACAATAATGACCAAATTTGTCCAAAATAGAAATAGAAATTGAATTTCATCTAACAAACGGTGCAACATATGTCTTAACCAAATTCAAATAATAAGTATTTAAAAGCAACCTAAAAGTTCCTAGAACTTCAAGTGCAACTTTTTTAAAATTGTCCCATATAGATGACTCGTTCAACATCACTTAGCAAATGGCTCCACTAGCAATCTTGTAAAAACATACTTATGTGAATAATAGCACCAAAATTTGCCCATCAAATGTCCTTGGGTACAAAAACTAAATTAACTTTAGAACAAACACAAAATGAGAACTTTACCCTTCTTTGCACATCAAGCAATGTATTTGGGACAATTTTACTTCATATGTCCCACCTTTATACAAAAGTAACAAGTAAATTTCTTATCTTACTCTTATGTTTCTTCTCTAATTGAGAACAACTTGATGCAATATATATCCTCAACTCTTTTCCTTTTTTTTATTCTAAGAATTACTTGATTTGATCCAACGTCACAATAAAGAACAACCTAACTTGATCTAACATCATGATAAATAAAGCTCCATTAGATTTTTCCTTAGTTAAATAAAAAACCAATCCGTCCAATTCCATCCAATTGAGAAAATTCTCAATTGACTCCTATTAAAATTGCTTGGGATTCCAATGAAATGGATAGTGAACATAAGAGTGGTAGCACCAACTACTAATGAGAGTACAATAAACATACATTCTACAATTTATCTTTATGGTAAATTTAAAAACCCAAACAAGATACCCAATGCACCATTAATCCCCAATCTTTGGATTGAAAGGTCTAACTACAAGTAGTACTCTCAACGCAATGATGAAACATTGGTGATAAGTTCTATCAAACAATGGTTGTCTTTGGACACTTCACTGTTCACATGGAAAATTAATCTGGTGATAAATCCTATCAAATAATGATTGTCTATGGACACTTCATTATTCACATGGAAAACCAATTCTTATAATCGCCACACATTTATCATCGCAAACATGTAATTATCTGGTCAAATTTCATCTTCCTTTTGGACGAGCATAATTCACATAAATAATTCTATGTAATATCTATGTAAATTCAATCAAATTAACCTACACAATAAAGTTTAATTTGACAACATGTTTCAATTAATCCAAACAAAAATACTAGGCAATTTAATTAAAATGAAATGTCTTAAATTTACACATGTTTTACACATAAGCGGAAAACCCAAATTATATGTTTGTATCATAGCCCAACGATCACATATCACCACCTATCCATCTTTAAGTGAGAGAGATATCTCAAAAATACTAAAATCATAGAAAATAGGAAATACAAGTGAGAAATATTTATTTCAAATAAATTTATTTATGGGATGTAGAAAAAAATGTCATTATATCCAAACTAAATTTCCAAGATTCCAAAAAGATAGACAATATAAATGAAATCATTATGGAAACTAAAAGACAAATCCATGAGTCAAGTTTTCTTTCAATTGAATGCAAATACACTGATGCAAGCCACCAAGCATCAAATTGATTTCTACCCCATTAGATGGAGTCACAAATCCATACATGGCAAATCAAAATTAACATACATAACCGCTTTATAATAAACGTAAAATATTGTGTCGGTTTCTTACGACTTATGTGAAATGTAAAAGAAAAATTTTTCACACCGAAACTGTATACATGGCGGGATCAAAAAAAATCTAAATATTAAAATAATTGAAAAACTTAAATCCTATCAATCAAATAATAAAAACATGCTATGATACTATTTGTTGGAATTTTAATTTTTAGGCTTAAATATGTTTTGATTCCTAATAAATATCTAATTTTTGTGTTTGTTTCCTAATAAATTTTTGTTTTGTATTTAATCCCTAATAAAAAAACACTTTTATTTTTTATCTTTGATGTTTTTTAGTCCCTGATAAATTAGAAAATTGTGTGTGTGTGTAACGCCCCCTCAGCTGGAAGGGTCATTACTAACCACAGAATCACA
>QARZ01040995.1:85180-134563 GCA_013407115.1 Glycine latifolia
TGTGATTCTGTGGTTAGTAATGACCCTTCCAGCTGAGGGGGCGTTACAGTGTGCTTCCTAATAACCTAGAAAAATCTGTTTTAGTCTGTATTAATAACAAATGGAAAATATTTATCATGGAGCAAACACAAGATTTGCTAATTTATTAGGGGCTAAAAATAAGTGTCAAGGACCAAAAATAAAATTGTTGTTTTATTATAGACTCATCGCAAAACAAAAATTTATTAGAGAACAGGTGCAAAATCAAATATTTATTAGGGATCAAAAACATATTTAAGCCTAATCTTTAATCCTTATTCTTTTATTCTTTATGCGAAAGCTAGAATTCATAGGTACATATCCTAGAACAGATCACCAAAAGCCCTAGGATCTACAACATGCCTGATTATTAAGGATTAGAGTAAAATACCTAGATTTGTAGTTGGTTCCTGATCTAAGCACTCTTCAACTGTAACGCCCCGTATGCATATGGTTCATTAACATTCAATTATGGTCGTTAAGCGCAGCAATCAATGATAAAACTAATCATTACAGAAGCAATAATAAAATCATGTCATCGTCCGTCATCAACAATCCTGTATTTTCATTATGTATGGTGAACTCCCAAAATATATATACTACAGTGTACATCAAGTTTGCATCCTCCCTTCAGGGATTACAAAATATATAGGCATAATTAAAACCAAATGAGCCAACATGCTCTCAAAATAATCTGCTTAAGGTTCACGCAGAACCATCTTCCCACACGGGCCTCTTGCCACGAGATCCACCATCCGGCCTCTGGACATTTCCTACAAAAATATAATCCCCAACCAGGGTGAGATACAATCTCAGTAAACTCAGGGTTCTTGGAGGTCTCTCCTCCCCCTGGTTCACTTCCACGGCACATAGCATCAAAATCAACATCACATAATCTAGCCACTATGGCTCTCATAAGATACATCACATGTATATCACAACACAGGTGCCATTCCGTTGGGCGCTACCAACGTCGGGAATGCAACACAGATATAGCAAGAAAAGATCATCCACTTAAGAGCACATTCTCTGTATATCGTTGCCTGAGGAAGATCATCCACTTAAGGACACATTCTCTCATGACTTTCCGCAGACGTATATGGCACTTCCAAGAGAAGATCATCCACTTAAAGGCAAATTCTCTAAGGGTTTTTATATATCGATTGACCACTTAGAGTTGTTCCACATGACTTTGGCTCTAAGGTAAGTCCATATTTAGTCCATTCTACTGGCCAGAGAATCTCATCAGTCATACAACATATCAACACAGTGTACATCATATACATGTTCTCAATTAAAAAGCAGTAACACACAATTTCAATACCACATGCATCTTGACATACAACAATCATCACTCCCTCGAAGTATGGTGGAACACAATTAAGGGAAAACTCCCAAGAACGAAGAGCTTACCTGCTCTAAGTGCTATACTAGCCTTCACGGCCTCGTGGTCACAGCCACCAGTATCCTCTGTATCACGCCCTACATAAAGGCACACAAGCAATCAATAACAGCTCTCAACCGTTGCATGCAAGCAGACCATAACGGTTATCAATCGTTGCATGAAAAAGAAATGCTATTCCTTTTCAAAGGACCCAAGCCTAGTTCCAGCTCTGACTCAAAAGGGTCATCATACATCTCAAAAACAAAACTCAAATAATCGGTAAAACATGAGTGTCTTACCTCTACAAACGTCCAGGAAGGCTAGAGGACAGCTTCTCCAAGCTCGAACGTCCTTAAAATGCCTTCTTTCCCCTCAAGTCGAAACTCTATGAGGGTTCTTGGAGAAACAAACTCTCCGTCTGATGGTTTTTAGAAGAAATCGAGGTTGGAATCTAGCTATGGGGTGGTCCCTTTCAACTTTCCAGTTGCATGCAAAAGGGTTCTAGTTAAGGATGAGTGGTTACGAAGTTTCTCTCGCTTGGAAATGGAGGAAACGGAGGCAAGAAGAAACTGCTAGTGTTTTTTCCAAGAAGAAAAAGAAATGGGTCACTCAAGTAATGACCCAAGCGCACGTTGCTTAAATACCCTGTGAGTTAACACGCGTCACTTAAGTCGATACACGTCACTTAAGTAACCTGATAGTCAGCTCGGCTCACCTATGTAAGGTGAGTTTGTGAAGGTGCCAACTGCCGGGTTGGGTCTGTCGAATTCGCGAGCTAAGAGCGTTAAACCTCGTTTAATATCATATTTACTTGTAACTGTCGGGTTCACTTCTTTTCCACTTATGCTGTCGGGCTCACTTTCTTATCACAAGTGCTGCCGGGCTTAGATGTATTCATTAAAAGTCTACATGGTCCAGCTCCGCATGTACAACCCGGATAACCTTGTCCAACTTGGTATGTGCAACCCGACAACCTTGTCCAACTCGGTACTAATACAAAGCCCAAGAGCTTCGTTGGCAAGTCCAAGGTCTGTCCTTGTCTGGGGTCCTTCCTCGGTACTTTATAAAATCCAACGTTTTGCCCTTATCCGGGGTCCTACCTCTGCACTTTATAAAATCCAAGGTTCCGCCCTTATCTGGGGTCCTACCTCGGTACTTAATAAAATCCAATGTTGCGCCCTTGTTCGGGATCCTACCTCGGTATTTTATAAAATCCAAGGTTCCACCCTTGTCCAGGGTCCTACCTCGGTATTTTATAAAATCCAAGGTTTCGCCCTTATCCAGGGTCTGTCCTCCATGTCAGCACTGTCCCATAGTGGTTTTATTTACTCTCTGAAGTGTCAACCCGGTCACACGAATCTGGTTTCCTCATTAACACTAACTTAAGAGACACGAACCCGGGTCTGTTACAGGGTCGTTACAATCACAACTACCTCCTAAGCATAATATTATTATTATCGAAGTGCTAACCTAGACACCCAATTCCTTACATCAACAATTGTTGAATCATGAACAACCGATGAATAGTGTAGTTGAAGATCTTATGATTCTTCCTCAATCGAAGCCTATTTATTCCACAATAGGACCCGCATAACTCTTCTGATAGAGAGAAGAGAAACTATGTGCAATGATTCAGTATATTGAGGACTATAGCCTTCTTATACTGTGTAAACCTAATGAGTAAATTACACTCGCACTCCTAAGGATAACACTTATTACACTCAACCCCACTCCTTTTTTTTATCATACACAAGACTCATTTATTTTTTTACCATCCATTACGTACAGTGTAATCCCCTGACTTACTACACTGTCAATGTTAACAAGAACTAGGCATGTGATTTGCACATGCCTCTAAATAATTTACTTTCTATTAATCATAATTGATTTAGGCCACCATGTTCATACTTAGTCGTCACTTGGAGAAATTGAATATGGGGTAGTCGTGCTACCGCATTGACCGTTCTGGTTGCGGATGAATCGTGAAAGTGATAAGGAGATGGCAAGGGTGGAAGAGGAGCTTACAGTGGCGTTGTTTTTGCAAAATCCACTACGACACCATTGCGATCAATAAAGATTATGAGAAAAGGGAGAAAGAAGTGAGGATCTAGTGGCCCTGTCATCATGTCCTCACCCCGATGAAGGTGGCATTGTCGTACTTGACGAAACAGTTGTCGAGATGCAATGCGGCATTATAGAAGGTGACGCACAGGTTGTTGAGCTGGTGACTGTACGTGACACGTAGTGACGTACTAGTCGTTGGTGAGGTTGTCGTGACACTGGAAGAGGTCATAGACGACGTCGAAAGAGGCAGGGACGGTGAAGTTGTAGTAGTTGATGAAGGCATCGGAGTTAACGAGGGATGTGAGGAGCGAGTTGACAATGCAAAGGGTGTCAAGATAGGTGATTGAACATACCATGCAATGAGAGCACTAGTTGTTGGCAAGGTTGTCACGACACAAGAAGAAGTTGTAGATAGTGTTGGAGGACGCGGGGACGATGAAGTTGTTGTGGTTGGTGAAGGCAACGGAGTTGACGAGGGAGGTGAGGAGTGAGTTAATGGTGTTTTCGTAGGAAACCTAACATGAACTTGTGCTGAGACTTGGATGAGAGTGATAAGGGTTCTTAGGGCATTTCGCAAAAAATTAACACCGTTAGTAACAGCGATTGTTCAGGGGAGACAAAAGAAATGTAACTTTAGGGAGGAGGTGTGAGTTTAATAAACGCTAACTTCAAGGGTACGAGTGTAATTTACTCTAACCTAATAGGGTTCCTATTACCCCTAGTGGGCCAACACCGACATTTGCCCATTTAAGTCCATATCACCTTATGTAGTAGTCTAATTTGCTTAATTTGACCACATATAAATGAAGTCCACTAATGATAAATAGTTATTATAATTGTCTTAAACATTAGTCCATCTTAATTATAGAAACACAAAATTCAAACGTGTATGAAATAGAGATGCTTACATGTGGAGGCTTACTCTAAAAAATTTCAAGCCTATACTCGTGCATGATCCAATCAACCTTTTGTCCATTAGGGGCTCTTCCTTTGTAGAAAATGAGGGTCTTTCTCATGCTAATGAGTTTGGTCCTTTCATACACTAATTTGTCTCTTCCTATTTCTTTCCATTAGGGGAGTGCATTTTTTTTTCAAAAGAGGACATTTTTGGAAAACAAATTAAGGAAGTGATTAAGCAAAGAGGGGAAGTTGAAATAGCAATTGTGAAACTGTTTTACACTATCAGTACATAAGCATTAAACTTTAATCCATAACCTTTTATATTTTTGAATTGTGGGAAACAACCTGTCTATTATTTTTTCTATTATTGATCAAATGCATAGTACATATGATTATAATTTTTTTTGGCTTAAATATGTTCAAGATCCCTTAAGTATACCTGAATTTCATAACTAATCCCTGAAAATGCTTTGCTTCTCATTGGCTCCATGAAACTTCAAAAGTTTTGTGGGAAATCCTTACTATTAGTCTCCATCCAAAATGTGATTATGTGTCCATTAGTTGGACACGTCAGGAATACACGTGCGGAGCCAAGTCAAAGGGTGGTACATATCCTTTTTACCTTGTGTCATGCTCATTTGTTGGTCATTTCTACTTGGTAATGGTTTAATGTATTTCATTCTTGGGATTTAGGAATCCTCTTCCTTGTTAAGGAATGAAGAATAAGAGTTATCAACATAATTTGGTGAAGATTGATCAACATCATTTAAGTCCATTGCCACCTTCAAACTCTGCTAATAGAGATCGAGAACGACTTCGGGGTCCCCAAATAAGTGACGGTGAAACCATATGATTTTTCACCCCACCATAAAACTTCACATCATCATCCCCATAAGACAACATAGGATCAACAAAAACAACCTCGGGTGAACCCTTCTTCAATGTCACCTCAAAAACACCAACACACACCTAATCCTTCATCCCCTCATTCTTGTCCTCATCAAAAACAAAAAATTTCCATGTTTCTTGAGAAGACCCTTGATCGATTTTCACAAATTTCATTGATTTGTTGATTTGATCCTTATCTTCAAAAATGAAAATGGACTTGGTTTGAGAAATAGAGGATTTTGGCAAGGGTAAGGGGCTTTCAAACTCCTTCTTCTCTTCATTGCTGATGTTGATGTTCATGTCACTGGAGCTGCTCCATCGTTGCAGCAGAGCTGCCAGAGCTCTGGTGGCCTGCCTCTAGAATTCTTCTTCTACTTGTTCTCAAAGAGGTTGATCCAGTCTTGTACGCCCAGCCTCCGCCCCAACGAAACAATCATCGAAACCGGAGCCAGCGACTCTGTCTCCTCTTTGGTGAGGGTGTTTTCATCTTTTGAGTTAACGCTAGTGTTGCTATGTCACAACGAAGAGAAGTTAGAAATAGGCTTGGGCTTAGGTGGACTAATGGGTTGGGCTTGGCCATTTCCTTTTTAAAATGTTTTTTAAATAGTATTTGGATGATATCATCAGATGACGTGTACACCCTGATGTGGCTTCATATGTGTATCACTGACGTGTCCAACTAACAAGCATGTCATCACAATTTGGATGGAGACTAATAACAGGAATCTCCCACAAAAATTTTGAAGTTTTAGGGACCCAATGATAAGCAAAAATTTTCAGGGATCAATTGTGAAATTTGGGTATATTTCAGGGATCTCCAACATATTTAAGCCTTTTTTTTCAAATTTCTCTCTATGACTAGTTCAAGTCATAGTGAGTGTTTTAGTTCTTGACCTTTTTAAATAAAGATTTCTATATTGAATTTTTGGTTTAAATAACTTTGTGTTTCTTATAAAATAGGAGGATTCCAATTTTAGTTCTTTAAAAGAATTTGTTTTGATTTTAGTTCTTTAATTTTTTTAAAATTTTTGCTATCAAGTAATAAGAACATTGGCAGGCTACTAACTTGTCATATCATCAAAGAGTTTGACACGACAATTGTATGTAATTTTTGTTGGTAAAGTGTGATTTTCAATCCTCATTTGTTCAAAACAATTTATGACATTAGATCAATTGATGTGAGCTTTAAAACCACAATTTATCAGAAGAGAAAAAAATATACATGACCACACTATTAGACTCCTTGATAACATAATAAGTAAATGAGTTACAACACCATTATTACATAATTAGTTAATATTGTTATTGACAACAAAGACTAAAACAAAACAAAAAAATACTTAAAATGACTAAAACAAAACAAAAGTTTAAAGGACTAAAATAAAATAAAATAAATCCTATTTTATAGATACCAAAAGATTATTTAAGCCCTATTTTTTTTAATGTGTAAAATTTTGGATATAGGGGAGCTACAAGAAGATTAAAGCAAGGATGAAGTAATTGGCTTGATGTTTTAGCTTTTTACATGCCCAATCAATTTGAAGGCATTTGTAATTTGCCTAAGTGGTTCAAGTACATTGCCTTGTGATCCTTGCATTGCATTTGCATTCTCATTAACATACATACATGTTTTTCATTAAAGTATTAAAGTTATTCAATGATTTTAAAAGAAGCTAAGTTCTCATGGTTATATTTTTGGAAAAATGAAAACTTACTGCTTTAATCAATTACACAATGTTTTTAATCGATTAAAGGCTTTGTTCTAAATCTGGAAAAGCCATGAAAAACATATTAATCGATTACAGGCTTATTGTAATCAATTACATAGTACAATATGAAAATTGCTTTAATCGATTACCATGTTATGTAATCGATTAACTTAGTTATTTAGTCTATATGCATTATTGGTTTAATCGATTAGCACAATCAGTAATCGATTACACAGACCTATTTCATATTTTGAGCTTTACTGCTTTAATCGATTACCAGTCTTATGTAATCGACTATCACAACTTATTTTACATACATGATGACTACTTTAATCGATTACATCACATATTAATCAATTAGCTTATTCGTGAAAAATTTTCCAGAAAGCTCAAGAACGTATTAATCGATTATCTGGTATTTTAATCGATTACATATGATAAAATAATTGATTACACTATCATTTTAATCGATTATATTCAGTTAAATCAGTTTCTTTTTAAAGCTTTGTGGGTCTGCTCTTTATAAATAGACATTAAACAAATTACTCTGAGGATATGTGACTTACCCAAAGATTTCTAAGCTTTCTAAGAGTCTAAGATACTGATTTTTTCTGAGTGAGAAACACATCTTGTGAGATCAAGATTTCTGATGTTTAGAGATGATGTGTTAAAGAAAAAGAGTTTTTCAAGAGTTTTGATTCTGAGCATTGACTTTCATACAACCTGAATTGATTGGTAACTTCATTCATTCATTCATACATTGAAGGACCACGGGTTGTGTCTCTCTTGAATCTTTCTTTAGAATTTTTCTGTGTATTAAAATTTTGCTGTGATATATCAAAGTGATTCTTTCAAGCTTTCTAAAGTAAGGTTCTCTAGGGATAAAGATCTAAGTAGGGTTCTCAGGATCTTTGTGATTTGTTTTCTAATAGTGTTTTAGAATTCATATTCTTTATCTAGGGTTGATAAAGATAATCACTAGTAAATTTCTTGTAAAGAATATTTTAATTTAGTGAAAACTCTAACCTAGTGTTGGTTGGAAGACACTGGATGTAGCCTCCATGTTAGTGAGGTGAAACAGTATAAATTGTTGAGTCTTTTATTCTAATTATGTGTATCTTCCATTGCTTGTATTTGGGTAATCAAAATATTATTAGCAAAGAAAGTATTTCTGTCATTGCATGCATAACAAAGTGGATCTTGATTGAAAGAAAAAGTTTGGTTTTACAAAAGGTGATTGAGTGATACGATCCAAGTTTTAATTCCGCAAATTGTTTTTAGAGAAAAATTTTAAATATTTGTTTTAAACAAATTCAACCCCCCCCCCCCCTCTCATGGTTTATTTGAAGTGTGTTCATTGTGTTTTTATAAAACATGTATCTTCTTCATTCAATCACTCAATTTTCAATCATCAGAAGGAGGATTCTACCATCTCTATTCCATTTTTTTGCAAAAATATGACTCCCTAAATTTGGACCATATATTCATACATAATAAATTAAGTCCCGACCATTGAACCATTTTTGGAAGTCTTTTTTACGAATCATTTTCTAGAATACATGCTACTTCTTCCTGATTTTTGTGGAATAATGGTGTTAGATGGAGATGGGTGAGTCAAAGATGTTAATGTTCTAGGGTTTTTTTATTGATTTGCTTGGGTGATCATGTTTTGTGATCCTACTATGCTATTGTGGGGCAGAATGTTTGTTATTAAGTGTATTTGAATCTTCACCTCTAGTAGTAGCTAAACTTATACCATCGAAGAACTATGTTGCAACATAAATGCAAACTAGTCATAGGGACAATTTGGAAAAAAAATATTAATATATTAGTCATGTAATGCATTTTATTAATATTTAAAAATCTTTAAAATCTAACACTTTAAAAGGTTAAGGACTAAAGCCCACATGACCTAAACTTTAAGGTTCTAATTTTCAGTTATTTTTCTCTTAATTTAGAATCAAATGATTAAATTAGTTTATGGCATGCTTGAATTTTCATTTTTAGTGGGGGCTAATTATTTTCCTAATAACATCATGACATTACATGTATAGGTATATAAACACAAATGACTCTAAAGGTACCTTTCAGAGTTCAGATATTGATCAATTAGTCTCAACCATAGAGTCGCAATACAAAAATCAGGTTTCAATCTATGCCCCTATTGCAATGGGTTCAAATGATGTTGATTATGTTGACAAATTCCAAAATTTCCTGAAAAGTATGGGTGCTGAAGTTGCAATCTCCTTAACCAAAACTGTGTTTTACAGTGACTATAGAGACATGCTTGAAAAAATTAAGATACCATACACTATCATTGAATCAAGTAATGATATGGCAGTTTCCACTCAACATTGGGCACTACTTGGAGGAGAAAATTAAAGGGGTGTCCACTGAAGGGAATAAAATCACAAAGATAGAACAAAAGAGCAGAAATTATGATAAGGAGAGAGAAAGAGAGAAAAAATAAGAGAGAATTGGGGATCAGACAATACTTGTTTATTTAATCCATTTTAGGTAATATATAGAAATTAAAATTGACTAGCAACTATCTCTAAGAATTCAAATAAATCCTAATCTACTTGAACTATGCAAATAATAAGATAAAGCCATGACAAATAAGATAAGATAAATCCATGACAAATAAGGTAAATCCCAATAACTACTAATTGAATTTGAATAAACTATCTAATATCAAAATATCATTGTTGTGCTTGATGGTTCTCAATCCACATAGTCCCATAGGTAACTAGGCTTCTGAATATGTCTCTTGGGCCTAGTTTCAGTTAAGCCCTCTACATCCACCTTGGAGATCATAGACATGATTGGTCATTTCCCTCAACTATCTGCAGACCTTAAGCTAGTTGAGGTGTTGAAGGGTGTTGTGGGCTCTGGCCCTATAGCACAAATTTAAGTGAAGAGTTAATTTGGCATGTAATTCATGTTTATCAATTCTTATCTTCTTGGGTCAAGTACTACATTGTGAAATTTGTGTAATAGTAAAACAAGCATAGTGAATTAGTGATGTTGAAGAAATATAATATGGTATTAAGATTTGTGTGGAAGTGTGTATTCTATTGTACACTGACTGGCAAATTAAGAGGATTGGTGAAGTCATATAATATTATCCTCTCAGCGAACTAAAATTTTAGGTGTCACATCCTTATGATGTTGGCCTTTTCTTAGTCAGATGTATGTGTCCTTTGTTTTTGCTCTAATTGTTTCTTATTAGTGAGAAAATGAATCACTAAATTAGCAACCTACATTGGAATTGGTTATTTATAATCTATACGGAAGTAAATAATTGAATAAACAAAATGATACTTAAATTTCAATAGAGATATTTAATTTAAAATCTTAAAAAGTATTAAAATTTTAAATTAATGAATTTGTAAAAAACAAAGTGATAATGAAAAGAAATTCAACATTATATAAATCAAAGAAAAAGTATATTATTGAGTATTACTAGGAATTTTCTTATATATATATATATATAAGGTTAATTCTTATAAGACAATGAATTTGTCTTTTTTTATAAATTATTCTTTAATCAATTCAAACTTTTGACACAAAAAGTTAATAACTAAACCCAAAAATTTACTTATTGCTAAAGTAGAGTCAAGTTAAAATTTTATCATTACATCAAAGAATAAATTTTAAATTAGAGGTCCATTTTACTTTTAAAAAATACTGAAAATGATTTGGCTGGATTTATTCATATATTTTAATTTGTTTCATATCATAAAGATTCAATTTACTACATTTTTTTGGTAACCATGCATGTTATTGGTACAAAGTATCCATGATTTTGTTTTCATTTATAAGGTTTAAACATGATATCTTACTTAAGAGAATTGTGTCCAATTCCCTCGTACCAATAACTTGTTGGTAAATTACTCATATAACTAATGAGGATATGACTAGTGAAGCAATCAAACATTTATTATTCTTTTTATGTATAACATCCTTCTTTATAAAAATAAATCCTATATAAAATTTGCTAAAGAATAAATTTCAAAAGCCAAAAATGTCTAAAATAACACTCCGGATATTTTATGTAACATCCCAATTTTCTTAGATTGAGAAGTACTATGTAGAAATTGCTTGTGTGTTTGATACGCAGTGTAGTAGTATTATTCATAGTATAATCATCCGTATAAGAGATAAAACCATCATTAGATAATCAGACGACTTAGATTTAAGTCCTAAGTCTAAGGATTAGTGGTTAGATACAAAGAATCTTTAGTCAAACCTATCAGAAAAACTCAACTATACTTTAGAAAGTCAAAGTAAGGATATTCTTCATTAATTATAGTTTAGTAATTAAAGGTTTTTGGGCCAAGCAGAGAGATTTACACATATTAATGGAAGTTTAGAACATGTATGTGTCTAGATGTGAAAAACGATTTGAACTAATAGTTAAGGAAAATGAGAATTAATTTATTATTCTCTTTAATTTTTTTTAGTCAAGATTAATTGAAGAGATTAATAAATGACCTTATTACTCTAGAATTAGTTTACAAATTAAAATTAATTAGGAACTAATTGAGACTTTAAGTCCCTAAGTGTAGTTAGTTTGAATAGAAAAAAAAACTATGGGGACCCACATGTGAGTCCCCCTTTATACCTAACTCCCCTCTATAAACGGAGGAGAAACTCACCCCCTAGGAGGGAGAGAGAGAGAGAGTGTTGTTGGCCAAGACAGAGAGAAGGGAGGTCGTTTCTTTTTCTTCTTCTTCTCTTCCTCCATTGTTGAGGGCTCGAGTTCTTGGAAGTGTAGGTGAGTCCTTCTCCCCTTGCTCATGTCCATTTTCTTCTCCTCTTGAAGCTAGGATGCTCATTTTCTTCTGTTTCATTCTCCATTTTCATGACTAGGAAAGATTCAAGTTTCTAGCTCAACCCATACTATTTTCTTCGCTTCATTGAGTCAACAAAGAGGTAAGGGAGGAGTATCTCATTTCTTAGGACCCATACTATGTTGCTAGGCTCTAGAACTTCATTTATATGATGATTTTGCATGTTTAACACAAATCCCATAACTCTATAACTGTGGTTTTGTGAATGCTGCAAATAGAATTTGTGAATTATGGATTCAAATTTGAGTTCCTTGACCTTAAAATCCTAGGAAATCATATATGATATGTCTCATTTGGATTTGTGCAGCCTTGAGAAATTAATTTTCAAGGGCAATATATATGATTTCCATGCTCTGTTTTCATATCTTTTGAATTTGGAGTTGGAATGTGTTGATATGGACCTCAATATTCAACTCAATAGGTCAAATAACTAAGGGTTAGACATAAAATACACCCTATTTGAGTTAGTATAGCCTATGGAACCATGATTTCAAGTTTTGTGCTTTTTTGGTAAATCTTGCACTATTTTGAATGAATTGTGAATATGTTCTTGTTTTATGTATATTTTTACCAAGGAATGAAGTTCCTCATGTTTTAAAACATATGGTTTGATATGAAATTTCCTTGAAATGGATTTTTATAACTCTTGGAATTTAGTAAACAAGTTTGTAAACTTTATAGGCCAACCGCAGTACATTTTCGAAATCTGACCAAATGGGAGTGGAATTGGAGAATTTTGAGTCCATAACTAAATTCCTTACTTCATAAAACCCTGAGAAACATATATGATTTTCCTGAATTGGATTTCTACATCAATGGGAATGTTGTTTTTAAAAGCAGATAATTAGGCGAAATTCCAAATGAGAAAGTGTCTGTATGTGTAGGATTACATGGAAATTATGGCATAGCTTATGGATTTAATTACTTTCATTGATTGAGAAATTATTGTGTGGAATTGTTATGATTAAATGTGTAAGACCAAGTGAGTGTAACCACTTGGCAAGGCATATTGCATGATTTAAATTGTTATGATTAAATGTTGTAAGACCAAGTGAGTGTGAATACTTGGCAAGGCATGTTGCATGATATGGATTCTTATGATATTGATCTTGGATTTTTGTGCTTTGGAATTGGGTTTGGGGATGTCTGACTGTTGACAAATTTTACTTGGATGTCTTGTGAGCTATTCGTTTGAATGTGATGGATGTGCAAGTGGTAATGTCCACTTAAGGGGGGGCATTTTGATGATGACCCTAGCGAAGGAAGAGGATTAATTCCCTTCCTCTCCTATGTTTGTGTATGTACGCGATGGAAGATACTTGCAGTTGGGGACTTCATGAGGATTGGCATGCACCACGAGGAAAGAACTCAATGGGAATACAACCTTTAATGTCTAGTCACAAGTACCAATGCAACCATTGTTCACATTGCTCATCATGAAGAATAAGTGATGATTCGTTAAGTAAGAATGAATTACACATAGTAGGTACACTGGAGGACGGTCCAAAAAGGAACCTAGGGGAATTTGATAGATGACTATCCAAAGAGCATCAAGATCTAGAAGCACTCCATGAATTGAAGGATCCATTGACAAGGTTCAAAGCCAAGCTTCTACAAGAAGAGATGACCAAGAGAATCATGGCTAGACTATTTACCAAGGGCAAGGATAGAGGAAGACACAATGAGCTAAATTGGAGCACCTTGAAGATTGTTGGAGAACTTATTTAGTGCGTATGTCACGCTTAGCGCAATTCCTGGCAGAGACTTTTTTAGGCTTAGCGCGCGTGGCTTGCTTAGAGCATTGCCTTGGCCCACTTAGCACGCATGTCGCACTTAGCGTAATTCCCTGGCAGAGAGGTTTTTGGGCTTAGCGCGCATGACTCGCTTAGCATGCAACATCTGCGAGGATTTTTGTACTTCTTGTTTATTTGTGTAATGGACCTCAATGTGGTTTGAAATAGGCCCAAAGTATGCATTTTTAGGTTTTATTAGAGGCTTGGCTCTATAAGTACTCAAATACTGCTATTTTTGGCACAACTTTGATTAATGAAATTAAGCATTTGCTTGAATTGAAAGCTTAGCCTCTTCTTGGTTCTTGGGTGAACCCCAATCAATTATTATCAAGGAAGCTTTCCTTTATGGTGAATCCTCCTCTGACTCATCCTCCACTACGGATTGTGGCGTCATTCATTACCATCTTCTTAATTCTCCCCATCTTTTTGCTTTTAACTTATAAACAACTATACCTGGAGTCTTGAAATTTGCATATGGAAACGATCCAATCTGAGTGTTCATGCCTTGGTTGGTCGTAATCAAAATTTTTGAGTGGTGATAACCTGACTAAGGGTATTATCCCCGGTTAGTGCGGAGCACACACAGGAAACACTTGGCATGCCTGACTAGAGCGGAGCTGTATCCATGGTTAGTGAGAGCACCATGTCCTGTACTAACATGTGATGTGTCCTCCCAATTGCCATCCATATGTTGCATGAGACAATGAAGGCCTGAGAGGCTTAGTGGTAGTATTGGGCCAAAGGTAAGAACAGCGTGAGAGTAGATGCGAAATAAGATGTTGTAAGTGTTGCTTGCTAGTCAATCGCATATGGTAGTTGTTAGGTTATGTGTGGGACTTAACGTCCGCGTTTGTGGTCCTGAAAGGGATGAAATCGAGAACAAAGTGGGAACATGACGAGAGTGCTATGTGGATCACTTCTCTGGGTTCCTATGTTATCATCATATGCCAAATATACCTAGAGATAAGACCCGTATCATTGACTTTTTCTTTTCATGGACCCAACCTACGTCGTCCTACAATCACTTTGCAACTACAATGTCAGAGAGTTGATATGTCTTCTCTTGATTCTGACTCCTCATCCCAAGATATTGATGCTGCCTCTCCTACTCTGATGTCTCCTCGTACCATCCGGGGTGGATATGGTGGATTTGTTGGGGATAAATGTGTATGCCCGAGATATAATCCATCATGTTATCAATTATAGTAAATAATTGTTCTTTATTTTATTATCATATTTATTATTTTCTAAAATTGTTAATTTGACAAATCCTTGATTAAAATTAGAGACTTGTTATCATGATAGAGATTATGATAATGACAAACAAGTCCTTTATAATTTTAATCTAAATTGTTCTTGATCGTATGATTATTGTGAATAGGATATCGATAATTTGGATAGATCAATATATATGTAATGTTTTTTCTAGAGGGTAGAAATTAAATGCAAGTGACTATCGTGGGGTCCTCACGCTAGCTTAATTATATTTGAACTATGCAGTTTTGTCTTCCACATGGGGTCCTTTGTGTTTGTTTGTGGGCTTACTCTTACATTACAAAACAGTGGGTGGTGAGGGAGGTCACACATGACACGTTCAACGGTAAAAAAGATCGAAGGGCCCTCTATTAGACTATTGACAAGTGTACCAATGTCGTCGCATGTTACAGGATTTATAAAGAGATCGTCTTCACAGGAACTTGAGCTACTAAGTTTTCTCAGATAAAAGTAAACAGTTCAATAGTTATGTACAACAAATATAATCAAAATTTCATGGGTTTATGGAAATAACGGATTAGTGTGTCAGAAATATGAAAAATTATGAAAACAAATAAAATGATTTCAATTAATTCAAAAGAAACATAGGATTGGATTTCATCATTCATACCCTCAGTATCCAAATAATATTAATACATATGAACCATTTTCAAACATTACTGATGCACACAGTAATTCACCCTGAATCGATCTCTCGCACTCGAGAATCCTAAGAATATTTACCAAATATTGATTCCTCGCATATGAAGTAAATAACCCAGCATTTCAATCATAATCTTATGTCATTTTCAATCAAAACATTATGCTATATTCCTAGCAATGTAACGTAAAGAGTAAAATCATTTAGTTCAAATTCTAAGAGTACTTTCCAATCAAACTTAGAATCCAATTTCATGAAACTAGTGATAAAGTAAAATCAAGCATTATAAACAGAATGAAATCACCAGTAATGAGTAGAAAAGATTCATATATATCAAATATCAAAAGAGATACATAAGGGTACAAAGATTACATTCAACCTTTTCGAGAAACTGACTGATCATTGTGTAGAGCACAAGATCAATAGAAGAAATGATGAAGGAAGTGATCCCTGATCACTTCTTTGCAGCTCCAACTCCACTTTTCTCTTTTTTCTCTCCTTGGTCTGTTTCTCCTATTGTTTCTTCATTCTCTGGTTTCTGGTTTTTCTAGTTGCTTCTTCATTTACATGGATTTGTAAAGAAAATGGTCCAAGAGGTGCCAGACCAACTCGCCTAGGCTACCTAAACTCACCTAGGCGAGTTGGTTACTTCTGGTTGAAGTAAGGTCAGTCGCTCGGGCGAGCTGTAGCTCTCTCAGACAAGTTGGTTGCTTTAGGAAGAAGTAACCTCATTAGCCCAAGCGAGTTTAATGCTAGCCTGGACGAATTTCACTCTGGAAACTTATAAAATTTACCATTTTGCCCTTTATCTTTGTTTGGTTTCTGGATCCAACAAATACCTATTGAAACATCATAATTACATGGATGAATCTTCCAAATTTAAACAACAACATTTATAAATATACAAAATATAAAACAACTAGAATTAAGGAAAGTTTATAAGGAAACTACTTAAATCAAAAGATAGGTGCTAAATCCCAAAAATAACTAAAATATGACACTTATCAACTCCTTCTAATCTAGAATCTTGCTTGTCCTCAAGAAAAGTAAAGAAATAAAACTACAAATAATAGAAGTATAAGTATAAAATAAAAGAAAACATTTTAATACTTCTATGTCAAAATTTATGAACATGATTTGTAAAGAATCAACCTTCAAAGTGATCAAAACAACATTTTTAAATAATCAATAATGAGAAATGAAAACATAAAAGATGAAATTCACCTAACCAAATGAGATTAAGATCAATTCACATTTTGTTTATAAAGAATATCAGAGAAAACACTTTATTCATTCAAATAGAAGAAAACCTCACATGGGTGTTTAATTCTCACACAGGCAAGTGTTTCATCTCAATTCCAACACTGATATGTCATAGATCAATTTTCAGTTCATTCCCATCAAATCAAATATAAAGTACATAATCATCATGGATCATTAGGAATTTTAGGGTTGGGTCTGGCTTGAAAGAAATCTTGGTTTTTCTGGATATTCAAAAATACCTTGAGAATAGGAGACCAAACATAAAAGCAAGCTATCATCACTTCCTATTTCTTCCCTTTTCTACCAAGTTATCAATATTTCCTATATCAACATCCCAATCACCCACCTTATAGAATTTACAACAACTTTGTACAGTTTAGAACATAATGTACATAATTCATACATTTATTTATTCACAAAAACTTGTTTCCCTTTTCTTTTTCTTTTTCTTTTCTTTTTCTTTCTTTTCTTTTCTTTTCTATACAAAATTTAATTCACATGAATAGCCATATTTAAAAACAAAGTATTTGCATCACATTAGCCACCAAATGATAGAAGTCCCAACAAAACCCCTTTTGCTCTCCTAACCTAAGGTAAGGTAGGAAACTCTTATCCTAGGTTAGTGTTCCAACAAAATATCAAGTGTTTGGCTCAAAAGACTTGCAAATGATATAATAGTATACATTGGGATAGCTTTTTGGCTAGTGGCTTAAAATGTACAAGAAAGAAAGAATGCCTAAATCATATCCATACATCATATGTTATGACAATTATAAATTCATGCAAAATCAACTATAGAACATTTCAATGAGGACACTCAAGCTAAATTGTGTGGTTGCACATAGTTACTAAAACTTAAGGCATGTTTCATGTTCAAATCAAATCAGTGTTTCAAAAGTTGTTCTTCATCAAGTCCATGCAAAAAACATATGCCTTCCTTTGATATTTGGGAAAGCCATTCATTGTTTTCATTCTTAAAGTTTCCAAAAATCATTTTGTTGTGTTCTGATCCAATTCAAAAGCCAGTTTCAAACACACTATCTGTTGATTCTTTCCTAAACATGTTATATCCAAGAAAAAAATTTCTCTTTAAATCCCAAAAAGAGTTATATATATTAAAAATCCAAAATAGTAAATAAGGAAATAAAGTACTGAAGTTTAAATTATAAAGCAGTAAAGAAACATAAAGACTGTCACAAATTTTTGAAGATCATGGCTAAGGAACTCAATCTCCTCAAATGAGATAATCAAAGTCATTTGCCATATCTCCATCCTTATCTGCTCTTCCTCCTCCATGAAAAATAAGTCCCCAGGCCATGCAATGGTAGCTTTAACAAAACAGATGATATATTCAAAAACATAAGACATAAAATTCAAAAGTAAAGTTCAAAAATATAGTTCAGAAACATAAGACATAAAAATCAAATAATACAAATTAAGACAAAGTTTAGAAACACTGGGTTGCCTCTCAGGAGTGCTTCTTTAATGTCTTTTTAGTTGGATGCCCTTGTTAGGGCTCAGGCTTCCAGCAATTGAATAACAATGGTGAGCCAATGGCTTCTTTGTTTTCCTTCAAAATTTTCACCAGTTTCTTTTCTTCTTCACAAAGACTTGAATTACTGATAACTGGTTTCTGTGAATCACCTACAAGAAAAACATATTTAAAATGTGGAGGTATTGCTTTAAGCTCTGTTTATTATTCTTGATTCTTCTTTTCCTCTGACAATTCTTCAAAGAGAGATTGGTGGTAAGGAATTTCCTTGAAAGCATCTAGCTACTAAAGCAATCTGAACTCCCATTTTCTTCACACTCACTCATATCCTCAAATGCTTTTTTCAATGTTTTTTTTGAACAATCTTTTCTTTGAATCAATCTCTTGGAGTCGGAAATTACTTCATCAAGGACGTCCACTCTAAAACACTCATTTGGTTCCTTTGGGTTAACCTGTGTATTTGCTGAAAAAGGTCCACTTTTATGCTCAGACAGTTGTTTTGCAAGTTGTCCAACCTGAACTTCAAGATTTTCAATGAAAGCCTCAGTGTTCTTTTGATTTGTGATGGACATCTGCATAAACTGAGTTAGAGTGTTATAATGACCAAGCTTAACAAATTTAAATTTACAATATTCTGTCGCAAAAGTGTTAGCGACGGAATTAGCGATGGCTAGTTCCTGGCGCGAATAGCGCTAGATGCGGCGCCATTAGCGCCAGAATGCATAAGAAGGCCATTTCTCACTGGAATTTGAGGCGGTTAGCGCCAGTGTGGCACGATTAGCACCAGTGTGGCGCGATTAGCGCCAGGAACACGTCCAGACCACTGGAATTTGGCGCCAATAGCGTGAGATTGGCGCGATTAGCGCGGGGACACGGACAGGACCACTATAGAAGGCCATTTTCGCGATTTTGGGGCCAGAAACCTCATCTTCTTCCTCCCTCTGTGCTTTCTGCCATTGACAAAGGAGAAGAGCTTTATAATCCTTCATACCTTAACCAAAACACTTCACTTCCAACATGAAAGTTGAAGGAAATCACCCAATGAACTAGATTTCAACCTCCATTGTCCTTGAAAACCATCAAACGGAGAGATCGTTTTCTCTAGAGAATTTCCCAAAGTTTGATTTTTGAGGGGATAGGAGGCGTTTTAAGGACGTGCAAGCTTGGAGAAGTTGTCTTCTAGCCTTCCTTGACGTTTTAGAGGTAAGAAACACAAATTCTACCGATTATTTAAGAATTTGTTCTTGAGATGAATAATGACCCATTTGAGTTAGAGTTGAAATTAGGCTTGGGTCCTTTGGAAAAGTATGCTTAAGAGGTTGTTGTGATAAAGGTTTAGCCTTGAAATATAATTTTTATGGACTTTGGAATTTCGCTCTGAAGAATGTATGTGTAGGAAGAATATTGGTTTGATTGATGATATTATGATATGCATGAGCCTTGGTGCTTTTACAAAATGCATTTAGGAGGCTATATAAACGGTGAAAATGTGTTGAAGTAATCGTTTTAGCCATATTGATAATCATTGAGATTGGCATGGATAGAGTATTGAACTCTTTGAATTGGCTTATGCAGAGTCTTAGGGAGACTCTAGTGCCTTGGTTAGGCCGAGATAGATCCTGTTGGGGGTCTGTAAGTCCCTAGTTAGGTGGCTAGTCTTCGGAACTTAGAAAAAGAGGTTAAATGGAAAAGAATAGCGTTTCTTTTCATTCTAACTGTTGAGAACCGTTGTTGATTACTTGTGTGCCTTTGTATAGGGCGTGACAACGAGGGTGTCAGTGGCGGAGACCACAGTTCAGGGATTGGACAACAGAGCACTGATTGTTCTTGGGAATATTTTCTCATTGCCTGAGTTCCACCATACTCCGAGGGAGTGATGGTTGCATACATGATTCATATGCATTGAATTGGATGTTACGGCTTTCCTCATGATAATATGTATGCTTGTGTATGGTTGCTTTCGGATAGATCTTCTGGTCAGTTAGATAGATATGGACCTCCCTAAGAGTAGAGCACAACTCCTAGTCGGTTTGCTCACGTAAAGGGTGTATGATCCCTTAAGACCAGAGATAGGTGGTCCCGTCGCGGTTGAAGCCTATTCTCGGAGGTGCCATATACGTGCATCCATGTGTAAAAGGGTAGCTCCCGATGGGATGGCACGGGTGTGAGTTCCGATCTCACACTGGGGACTGAGAGTCCTGATGCTGATGATGATGCATCTTTGGCGGGCGTAGTACCGCAGATACACATTAGAGTTAGAGAATGTCTATGTGTTGTTGTGAGGGCCAAGAGGCCTGGTGTTGTGATGCCTTTGATGTTATGTTATCATGGAAGTGAGCCAGGGGGAGGAGAAGCCTCCAAGAACCCTAAGTTTACTGAGATTGTATCTCACCCCGTGTGTGGGGATTATATTTTGCAAGTGATGCATCTGGCAGAGATGATGGGTCCCAGGGCGGGAGGCTTCAGTAGGGGCAGACGTTGTATAGCTGCATGGGCAATTTTTTGAGAGCATTGTGGCTCACTGTTTATGTATATGATGTATTTTGTACCCCTGCGAGGGAAGATGTGCGTGCACATGTATTTTGGATCCTGTATGGATTGTGATGTACAGATGTTGTATATTTTGTACCCTCTTGTGAGATCATGGCACATGGTGCCTATTCTTTTGTATAACCACAGTGGTTGTTTTGAGGATGTATTTATATATAGATACATGTGGCTTCTAATTCTCCTGATATATCTGTATAGATATTATTGTTACACCTGCCTTTCTTTATGTTATCTGGATCGTAGAGGCTTGTTGTTGTGTCTTAGCATTCATATATGTGGGTGTGGTTATGTACCATACGTGATGAATCAAGAAATATGATTTTGAAAGGAAATGACAATGACGTCATGTTTTTGAAAACGCTTCTGTTGTTTTAATTAATTGATTTTAAATTAATTACCGCGCTATCTGATTAAGTAACTATTAATACACCGGATGCATACGGGGTGTTACAAGTATCTTCCATTTTTTACATTCTATCAGGATGAGCTTTATGTTGTTGTTGTGGTGGAACCCTATTTGAAGAACCTGCAAAAGAGTTAGTGGGACTATAATATGCATTATCATTTTGTTGCCTTCAACTATAAGGCTGATTTGAACCTGGACCACCTTTGTAGCCTTGGTAATTTCTTTGAAAGTTCTGTTAAGGTCTGCCTTGAAAATGCAAATAATGGGCCTCATCTTCCTACTGGCAATCACCAGGTGCTGAACAGTGGCCATTCTGATGGTCACCGCCACAAAAATCACATCTTAGAACTTGTTGAACTTGATGAGCTTGGTACGTTTTTTGTGATCCACCTTGCTGAAATTGTTGAGGAAGTTGGCCTATATGTTTTGTTAAGGCCTATATTTGGTGAGTCAAGAGTGTATTCTAAGCTAGAATTTCATTGAGTATCCAGCTCTGTTATACATTTCCCTTGAACCGGAGACCTATCATGGTGAGACTGGTAATCACTGGCTGTTATGGAGTCAATGATTACAATTACTTCATCTGGGATCTTTGACATCATAGTACCTCCTACTGAGGCATCAAGAATCATCTTTGTCTAAGGTCTCAAACCATTGTAGAAAATATGGAGTTGTCCAACATCATCAAAGTTATGGTTTGGGCACCTCCTCAGTAAGGATTTGAATCTCTCCCATGTCTCGTAAAGAGGTTCATCAAATCCTTGAGAAAAAGTAGCAATGGATGATTTTTCACTAATGAATCTGGATGGAGGAAAGAATCTCACAATGAATCTTCCTTCACTTTTTCCCAAGTGTTGAGACTTTTGTTTGGATGTGATTGGAACCATGTATTTGCCTTACCTGTCAAAGAGAACAAAAAAGCTTTGAGATAGACAGCTTCAGCATCTTATTCAGAAGCTCCTATGGTACTGCATAGTTCCATGAAGGTAGACAAATATGTATATGGATATTCATGATCCATTCCAACAAAAGGATGTGAGCCAATCAAACTGAGCAATGTTGGCTTCAATTCCACAACCTTGTTACTGAAAGAAGGAATGACTATGTTGTTGTAATGCTTTGGTCCTTGTTGATAAGCATAGTTACCGAGAGTCCTCCTTGGTGGTCTATTTCCTTCTCCCCATCTATCAATCATAATATCAATTACAGGTGGTTTTTCTGGTGAAGGAGAATCAATAGAAGAAGTTTTACCCAGTGGATTATTGGTTGCTTATTTCTTTTTCTTTATGTTCTTCCTTTTTGTCTTTGTAATTTCTAGATCAACTAAGGATTTATCTACAAGAAATTTACCTCACATAAAGGAAAAAGAACAAACTACAATAACCCATAAGTACCGAGGTTAGCAAAAATAAAATATAACAAAAGAGAATTTATACAAAATAAAAAAAAATTAAAACGAAAGTAAGGAAAATGTCATATTCAACTAAAAAATTAAATCTAAAAGAACTGAGTGAGTGACTCAAGTTCCTGACAACAACACCAGAAACTTGTTAGACTATTGGTTGCACAAATAGCTATATTGAAAGAGAATTGTCTTTTTATGATTGCCAATGATATCATAAAAACCCAATGTCATCGTAGGTTACAGAATTTATAAAGAGATCATCTCCACAGGGACTTGAGCTACTCAGTTTTCCCAGATAAAAGTAAATAGTTCAATATTTATGTACAACAAATATAATTGAAATTTCATGAGTTTATGGAAATAACGGATTAGTGCGTTGAAAATACGAAAAATTATGAAAACAAATAAAATGATTTTAATTAATTCAAAAGAAACATAGGATTGGATTTCATCGTTCATACCCTCAGTATCCAAATAATATTATAGCATATGAATCATTTTCTAGCATTACTGATGCACACAATAATTCACCCCAAATCGATCCCTCACACTCGAGAATCCTAAGAATATTTACCAAATATTGATTCCTCGCATATGAAGTAAATAACCCAACATTACAATCATAATCTTGTGTTATTTGCAATCAAAACATTATGTTCTATTCTTAGCAACTTAACGTATAGAGTAAAATAATTCAGTTCAAATTCTAAGAGCACTTTCTAGTCAAACTTAGAATCCAATTTCATGAAACTAGTGATCAAGTAGAATCAAACATTACGAACAGAATGAAATCAACAGTAATGAGTAGAAAAAAATCATATATATCAAACATCAAAACAGATACAAAAGGGCACAAAGATTACATCCAACCCTTTGGAGAAACCAGTCGACCATTGCGTAGAGCATAAGATCAACAAAAGAAATGGTGAAGGATGTGATTTCCAATCACTTCTCTGCAGTTCCAACTTCACTTTTCTCTTTTCTCTCTCTTTGGTTCGTTTCTCATATGGTTTCTTCATTCTCAGTTTGCTAGTTTTTCTTGTTGCTTCTTTATTTGCATGGATTTATAAGGAAAATGGTCCAAGAGGTGTCAAACCAACTCGCCTACTTCTGGCTAAAGTAAGGTCACTCATCCAGGCAAGTTGGTTGCTTCAAGAAGAAGTAACCTCATTAGCCCAGGCGAGTTGAATGCTAGTCTGGGCTAATTTCACTCTGCAAACTTGTAAAATTGACCATTTTTCCCTTCATCTTGACTTGGTTTTTGGATCTGTAATAACCATGGAAAAAATAAAATAATAAAAAATTTAAATTTAGTATATTTCGTCACAAAAAGCATTAGCGACGGATTTTGCCAGAGAGTGGCACCGTTAGCATGGGAACTGGCGCCGTTAGCATGGGAGGCGCGCCAGAGTGGCGCAGTTAGTGCCAGTAGCGCCAGAGTGCACCAGAACACCTATTCTTTCAAAAATCTGGCGCGGTTAGCGCCAGAAGTAGCGCGGTTAGTGTCAGGACGCGATCTGGGCCACTATAAAAGGCCATTTCACGCGTTTTGGGGCCAAAACTCTTCCTTTCTTCTTCCTCTGGACGTTTTCCACCATTATTGAGCTTGGGAAGCTCCATACCACTCAACCATTGACCAAAACACTTCACACCCAACATGAAACTTGTAGGAAATCATCCTATGAGCTAGAATCCTTCATCACTTTTCCCTAAAAACCATCAAACGGAGAGATCGTTTTCTCGAGGGAACTTCTCAAAACTTGAGTTTGGCGGGGAAAGGTGGCGATTTACGGACACCCACGCTTGGAGAAGTGATCCTCTAGCATTCTTGACTGTTTAGAGGTAAGAAACTCAAGTTTTATCGTTTGATTTGTGAAATTGTTCTTGAGGTGAATAGTGACCCATTTGAGTTAGAGCTGGAATTAGGCTTGGGTCCTTTAGAAAAGTATGCTCAGGAGGTTGTTGTGATGAAGGATTAGCTTTGTAATATTGATTTTATGGACTTTGGTATTTGGCTCTAAGAAATGTATATGTAGGAAGAATGTTGGTTAAATTAGTGATTGTAGGACATGCATGAGCCTTGATGCTTGTACAAGGCAATGGTACATATAGCTATATTTATATGTTGTTTTGTGTTGCATTCCTGATGTTGGTGGTGTCCAACGGAATGACATCGGTGTGATGATATACCTGTGATCTGTTTATGAGAGCCATGATGGCGAGTTAGTGTGATGATAATTTTAATACCATATATCATGGAAGTGAACTAGGGAGAGGAAAGACCTCTAAGAACCCTAAGTTTACTGAGATTTTTATCTCACCCCTATTGGGGATGTTGTTTTACAGGTGACACATATGGCAGAGATGATGGATCCCAGGACAGAAGGCCCCAGTAGGGACAGCCACTATGTAGCTGCTTGGTAATATTTTGAGAGCTCTGTGGCTCTTTGTTCATGTATTTGACACTATTTTGTACCCCTGTGAGGGAAGATGTGTGTGCATATATTTTTTATCCTGTATGGACTATGATATACAGACGAGATATATGTATATCTCATATTATGTACATGTGGTTTATTCTCCTGATATATCTGTATAGACATTGTTGATGTATCTGTCGTTCTTTATGTTATTTGGATCAATGAGGCTGGCTATAGAGTATTGGAATTCATATATTTAATTTAAGGTTACGTACCATACATAATGAATCGAGAAATATGGTTTTGAAAGGAAAACGCTTCCGTTGTTTTAAATCTTTGGTTTTAATTAAATTAATTTACTGCGCTAATCTGATTAAGTAATTGGTTAATATACCGGATGCATACGGGTGTTACAGGATCCAACAAATACTATTGAAACATCATAATTACATGGATGAATCTTCCAAATTTAAACAACAACATTTATAAATATACAAAATATAAAACAACTAGAATTAAGGAAAGTTTATAAGGAAACTACTTAAATCAATAGATAAGCATTATAATCCCAAAAATAACTAAAATATGATACTTATCACCCTCTTCTTGGAGATGTTCCAATGAAGTAGCAGTCCTAAGCAAAGAAGTAAAATTGAGAATATATTGGTTTATGATGGTAAACAATAATCAATAGTTTAAAATTAAGAAGGGGAAAGAAGTACCATATGTAACACCCCAATATTTTATTTATTGAATATGGATTTAAGAAAATACTTTAGGACGAATGGAAAATTATAATTCACTATCTAGAGAGATTTTTAGCACTTAATACACATTTTAAAATAAAATTCAATTTGAGTTATTTTAGTTATTAGAAAATTTTGTAAAAATGATAAACATAATCCTAGGAGTTTTCTTGTGATTATATGGTAAAGAAAGTAATTTATGAGGATGGATTAGTAAGGCTATAAATTAAAAATCAACAAGGAAATACAAGTATGCTATTTAAAGGAAACAAGTGTATTATGGAATATTGGAGCTAAGCTAAACCGTATGATTAAGATTAAGGGAAAGGATGGAGTTATCTAGGCCATTAAATTAAGTAGGAAACAAAAGACAAAACATATGGCACAAAAGGGATGGCCACGGTGAAGAACAAAAGGAAAACAATGCATGTATCCTTGTAGACTTAGGTTGCTACGGTCAAGGAGGTCAAGGAGGAATGAAAAAAAAATATCAAATAGCCTTGCATCATGCTATTCCACGTGATATGCAATTCAGAATTGAAGAGTGGGGGCCAAGTCAAGTGAAGTTAGAAGAGAACCAATAGACTTTAAGCATGTGTAAAGGTGGAGAATAATTGGAGACAAGTAATTAATGATGGGATAAGGCAAGGGATAAAAAAATCTGGTTGTATGCATCCAAAGCCAAAGTCTAACCGTGCAGATTTTGGAAGAAAAAAAATCTGCTTGGACAGCCACGTAACCTTGCAGATTTTTGGGCCAAGAAGTCAAGCTTTTAACCAATAGAAAACAAGCTAGCTATATAAGGAAAGGAATGAAGAATTTGGGTCAGCCACCAAAGTGAAGAAACCGTGCAGTTTTTTTTACCCCACCACACTTGCACTTTGCTTTCAAAGCTTTAGTTGAATTCCACATTAGGATTTCCACCGTACACACTTGTAGCATTTTAAGCCATCATTTTCATAACATTCCTCAAGGAGAAAGAAGCAAGGCCACGTGAAGCTTGGACCAAGGAGTAGCTTATTCAATTGGTGGAAAGCATTTGAGGTATAGGGAAGCTTTGATAAATAAAGTTTAAGTACCTAATCCTAATCAAGTTCACTAATTAATTTAGTAAGAAATTAATCTAATGAGTGATAGTAGGAAACTTAATTTGATCTAATTTTTTTTAAAGCTTGATAATTTAGATTTATGTTTTGGAAATTACTTTGGTTAGTTGATACTAATTTTATTTAGTAACAAATCTTGAAATCTATGAATAAATACTTTGTTGCTTATATCGTTGATTAACCATGTGTTATGTTGTTCATCTATTCTTCTAAATTAATTACATTAGGTAGTCTCTTGACTAAGGTTTAATAAATCATAGATAATCTATATTTCATGTTCATTAAGCTATTTTAGTTGGAAATGAACCTTACCTAAAGTTCTACCTACTTCTTTTATTATTATCTCCTCAGAAATTATGTTGATATTATTTAATTTATTTCGATTTATTTCATTCTATTGTTGTTGTTGTTATAGCTATTTTAACTTAATCAAGAAGATATATTAATATTGTTGTTATAGCTATTCTAGCTTAAGTAAGAAGATATATTGAGTGGTGATGAGAATAAAAGAATAATATACAAAACATATATGAGATGAGATTGTGATGATGATCTGTGATGTTGAGATGAGATTGTGATGATGACCCTATGATGTGTGATGAGATTGTAATGATATGATGATGACTTATGAGGTTGTGATGAGTCGGGGATGAAGGCCCTGTAAGAATGACTCTGTGATGTTATGATGAAAATAAAAGGATAATTTACAAGATGAAAAATGAATCATTCATGCATTTCATGTGCATCTACCCGGTGGGGTAGAATTTGATGACGATGATGATGATGATGAGACGTTACTCATAAAGAGGTGATCCTCGTAAAGAGGTGTATGTGTCAGATAACTAAACTGAGTCCATATAACTAGGGGGTAGACGCAGTGAGGACCACACCACCATGATGATCACATGGATGGGAGTGATAATCCTACGCGCCACTGAGCTACCCTGACCGGATGGATAAGTTCGTTCCACTAAGGTGAGGGTGGGGTTATCTGACAGTGGCCACAATTATTTAGACGTTGCTGAGATCTCAGTCATGCATCATATAATAAAGATGAGCATGCATTTTTATGTGCTATGCGTGGAAAGGAAATTATTTAATTTATGGGTGAAAAAGAAAGAGTGATATTAATATGATTTTTGTACTTTATTTAATTAGTACGTAAGTCTAATTTTCTGTATCTCATTTTTTTGGTTGTATTTAAATTTTGTTTATCATGACTTACCCTATTTTGTGTCTTGTGGTTGACACCTGTGATGACCCCAATTATTTGGGTGAGCAGAGGAACAGTGACATGGAAGTTGTACAAGAAGATTTGGTGAAGACTGTTGTAAACAGTCTCTGTTTGCATGTTTTCTACTATGCTCTGTATGCTCTGTATTATGGACTTTATGGACTGTTTGGACTGTTTAGACGTCAAGCTATAAACTGGTAATAATGGTTTGTATGGCAAGTATGTGTAAATCCAAGTATGTATGAATCACTTAAACCTCGTTATTTGGATAACGCGTTAACGTTTATGTTGATAAATCATTTTCAAATATTTTTTTATAATTTTCTTTATTATTATTATTTTTTAAAATTAACAAGGTCATTAATTGAACTTTCATTTTTCTTGTACTATAAAAAAAAAAAAAACCCGAAAATTTATAAAATAAATATGAATTAAAGCGAAGTAGAAGCGGTCGTTTCACCATATGACTCTAATACAACCACTTCTTTCTAACTATAGCAAAGTTAAATGGGCCAGATTTTCATTAGTAATTTATTTAATTTAGTTGAAATACAAATATTAACTCCAATAGTTTAACAACATTAGAGCAAATTAAAAGTACCATGGATGTTACCAAACATCAAAGTTGCAAGTCATTTCATCATTTGGGTGAAGATGTGCAGTGGTACTAATTGGGATGTGAATTAATGATAGAACTAATCATGCCTTCTATGTGATAGAAGTAAAAGGAATTAAGGGCCAAAGTAAAGAAACTAATGGAGAAAGCCCTAAAAATCAAGAGGAAAGTGTCAAAGATGCTCAAATCAATTTCATTTCCAAGAATACAACTATGTAGCACCGATTCGTTAAAAAAAAAATTGAATGTATCGGACACACGTCCGATACGGATACGTGTTCGATACGGCGTTCTACGTATCTGTTTTGGGAAGGGCATTTCTGTAAATTAAAAAAAAATTATGCCCTAAATAGAAGGAAAATGAAGCTTGCCTCTGTTTCCTCTTCGACTTTGTGTTGTTCTTCCTCCTCTGTAGTCTTCAAGCTCTATTCTTCCTCCTCCACAGCTGCCGTCGGCCGTTGCTGGGAATGTCCAAGGTTCGATTCGATTGGAGGCTTGGCTAGGTCAGAACGAAGAGCGTCAACGATCTGGTCCTCGTTATCAACCACCCCCTTCAACATAGCCTTCACTGTGACCCTCTCCAGTCTCCATCCATTCCCTTGAAGCGGTGATGTCCAAGGTTCAATTCGATTCTTCTTGTGGAATAATTTGAAGCTTCACTGTGAATTAAATTTCATGTGTTTGGCGTGCTTGCTGTAAGATTTTTTTTTCGTTCTTTGCTACTCTTGTCTTACTGTGTTTGGTGTGTTTGATTCGATTCTTTAGTTGTTACTATGTTTCTTTATTAGTAGCACTCCATGTCCAGCCACTAGTTGAGGTATTTATCAATTTTGTATGGATAATCTATTATTTCTGTTTATGATTTTCCTTTTATTATATTTTATTAATATGAAATACACTCTATATAAAAAAATATTATTTAATACTAAGACGTATCGGAAACATATCGAAATATTAGAATTTTTGAAGAATGTATCGAAGTTCCGTATCGAAAACATATCAAAAATGTTGTGTCGGTATCGGTGCTACATAGGAATACAATATGAAGTCAGAATTCTTTTTTTACGATTGTACGAATTTGATAACAAAACTATTTCTCTATGACTGCATGCAAGTCTTAGCAAAATGTATTTACCATCTATAGATCACAACTACCAGATGTACTCTCAACTAGATGGGGTCGTGCACGGACATCATAGATAACATTAACCAACATGTCAATTTTGCTACAACCACCATAATATAACTTAAACAATGGTCACACACTTATAAGTAATAACAAATCGACTGAGAAGGTAAATAGTTGTTATGAAGAAACATCAACCTTAACACAAAGACTGCCACAATCATAACGAAGTAACAATCATCAAGCACTACAATGCAGTAAACAGCAAACCATTTTCAATTTTTTTTTCATATAAACCGTTAAGAAAAATGAACACAAAAAACAGTTTTTTCCAATACCATAATGGCCATAATGGATACACAGACACTGGCATGAGTTTATTGAAAATGGGGCTATAATGACCTGTATAGTTTCTGAACTCATAATAATTTGGATGTGTAACTACTACATAAATAAATTTAAGAATACCTGTGGAATTTCATAAATGTATTCCAGAGATATAAGAGCTGATTCCCAATGAACTGGAAGAAGTTTAACATATCATTCCAAGAAAAAGATAAAAGGTTAAAAATATATTCATTTTTGAAATATTTTCTAAACCATAAATCGTAAAACACAAACTAGTAGCTCTAATGCAAGAAGCTAGGTGTAGGCTGATTTTTAAATTAAATATAAATTAATTATTTAATTAGCAAAAAGGTGCAAAATTGAAACTATTTAGCAAAATGGGGTAGCCAAACACGCCCAAATGGGGCGTGTCTTTGTCCGTCTCTAATTCCGTCTCTATTTCGGTCTCTAACACTTTTTTACACAATATTGGGGTTTTTTAAAATCCGTCTCTATTCCGTCTCTAATTCGGTCTCTAATTCAGTCGCTAACACTTTTTAGAATATTTTTTTAAAATTCCGTCTCTAATTTGGTCTCTAATTCAGTCACTAACACTTTTTTTACATAATATTATATTTTTTTTAAAATGTGTTGCAACCACAATATTTTGATTTTTTAATTTTTTAGAACTGAAAACGTTTAAAAATTTACAGTATAATTTTGGTAAATAAATATACCAAAAAAAATTACTTAATTTGGACTAAGTTTTTATTAGTTAATTACTCCATTTTAAATGGCTAGAATTTAAAATGAAGTGTAATTAGCCATTTAAAAATCTTAAAATTTAAAAATTTTAGCCATTTAAAATGGAGTGTAATTAGCCATTTAAAAATCTTATGTAAGTGGGAAACGAATCGCCAAAAGGCCGTGAACAAGGTTCGAAATGCATTGGTTATTGACTACTGGTCATATGCTCTGGTGCATGCCTAGACTAGACTGTACGGACGGATGAAGCATAATCAATAACGGTGTCATTTTCTACTTTAAATATTAAGATTAAGCTTATAAAAAATGGAGGTGCATTTAGCATTTGTTAGATTTTAAATATGATATGCATGTCATTCAGACAGTCATAACTTTTGATAGAAATGTCCGATGGAGGCGTACGATATGTCAAAACGCTCGAAATTATGAGAAGTAACTAAAAAAATAAAAAATAGCATGCAATTCACTAATTAAATAAATAAAAAATTAGAAAAGAAGAAAATTTTTGGAGGTTTGAATCTTAAATCGCAATTTTGAGACACTTAGAGACCTCTTTTGGGAAAAATTTTTGGGCAAGTTCCCTTGAGAACTTGCCAAGGGCTTCTCCTCTCAATTACGAACGCGTGGCCACCAATTTCGCCTCAATCGGACATCCCAGTCAAAAGTTATGATCTTCCGAAGTTTACGTTCACACCGCGCTCCACATGTGCATGTGTCACGTGTCAGCACCAGCTTAAACACGCCACATTTGGGCGTGTTGTAAAACGCCCCATTCAGGCGTATTTGATTGCCCCAAATTGCTAAATAGTTTTGAATTTGCACCTTTTTGCTAATTAAATGATTAATTTATATTTAATTTAAAAATCAGCCCATTTTAAAACCAAATCACTTTATTAACAAAATTAAATGAAAAAAAAAGTGGAAAGAAGTATGTGAGTAAACGGTGAAGAGAAGGTTGGGACCCGCCAGAGTTTTGTTTGAGTTTAATGTAAAGCATTTTAAGGAATGGACAAGAGAAGAGAAGAGAGTATCCAACATAGATGGAAACACTACAACAAAAAAACGTTAACACTTAAAACACAAATTTGTATAGGGGCCACCCCTCTCTGGGGCGCCATTCTCTTTTTTCCTTTCAAAAAAGCAAAGCTACCGTCTTTCTTACCATATTCTCTCTCTCTCTCTCTCTCTCTCTCTCTCTCATTGCTACCCTGTTGGTGGATAGCAAAACTTCAGCAACCCCTTTGCATCTGATCTAAGAATCCCAACCTCAAGTACCCATTTTTTGTCATTTCATGATCTGTAAGTTCAAGTTTTTGTTTTTTTTTTTTTTTGTCTTTTTTTGGCCTGCTTGCTTTTCCCTATAGCTTCAGCTAAAAAAAAAAGAAAAAGAAAATGTGGTAAGTAGCAGGATTAGGGTTTAGTTTCATTGTTGCAAGCTGTCAGATTTTGCTTTTGATTCAATAAGCTTAGTGGTTAGACTGGAGTGGTGGTATCTCAATTTATTAGTTTCTGATTTTGGAGTATTTTTTTGTTATTATTTTATTCTGTTTATGCATATCTGTGGGTGAATGCTCCTTTTTTCTTTAGGTTTGCTTGTTAAAATTCATTGGACTGCTTTGAGTGGAATGTAATCTGCTCAATTATTGTTGCTAAAGACTGCATTTTTTTGTGATTGGCAGAGGTGATAGATCGTGATAATGACGAGGATGACCCATGATTTTGGGGATACTATGCAGAAAGATGCAGTGCCGGCAGTGTCGGCCGATGTAATATTTGCTTCTCTTCGGTTTCCTAATTACAAAATCAGAGTTAATAATCAGATCATGGAGACAAAGGATGATCCAAAAGTGCTATCTATGAAGGAGGTTGTTGCGCGAGAGACTGCACAGCTGTTGGACCAGCAGAAACGTCTGTCGGTTCGCGATCTTGCCAGCAAATTTGAGAAGGGTTTGGCAGCTGCCGCTAAGTTGTCTGAAGAGGTCATCATTTTTATGCTTAAAATTCAACTTAATTTTTTAATACCACTGTAATGCCTAGTTTTGAAGAGCATTTCAACTTGAGAATTCTATTATATAATTTTTTTTTAAATTTTTTCAATTGAAAGGATCCGTGCTTACAATTTGCAAAGAATTTCATGTTGCTATCATAACTAAGTTGTTTGTTTGCTGGTGACATTCAGGCTAGACTCAGAGAAGCAGCTTCTCTGGAAAAGCATGTTCTTTTGAAGAAGCTTCGAGATGCACTGCAATCCTTAAAAGGGAGAGTTGCAGGAAGAAACAAGGATGATGTAGCGGAAGCTATTGCTATGGTTAGTTCCTTTTTTTGATCTGCCTTTTTAAATTTATCCTGTTATTTGATAAATAATTCATATGAAGCTGATAGTATAATTTAAAGTCAAGTTCATTATACTTCGATCAATGAGCACATTTTCCTCTCTAAAAGTTAAATTCCTTGGGGGAGTGGGAGGGGAGGGGGATGATTGGGCTCAATTAGGCTGGATCCTTAAAGTTTAAAAAACAAAAAAAGAAGGGAAGACTGGAGAGTATATTTGGCATATGCTAGAATTCCATATATTGTGCTGTATCTGCATTTTTAAGGACCTATCTAAATAGTAACACTTTCTTGTTGCAGGCCAGTGTCGTGTGTGACCCCCATCATGTAAAATGGAAAACACAAAACTTAGACTTAATGCTAACTGCTAATTGGTGATGAGAAGATATGAATGCTTAAAATCATATATACAATAGATGGCAGTATTTGATAATTGACATAATCTTATGCTATACAGATTTAATGTAAAATGATTAGATTCATACCTCTATGACTATGAGATATGATTGACAAGTATTGTAGACCGACTGTTGGTACCATCCAATTACTACACTATATACATAAGGATAAATGGCCAACATGGAAGACCATCTACAATCCAGAAAGACTGTCTGACAACAGCATTTTTGAGGCATTTATGGGTTATTGGTAGTGGATGGTGGCTAATGAATCAGTTTATAAATTATTTTAGCTTGAGAAGATAAGATAATTATTTGTCTGGAGGTATGAACGTGAGTTTGTGTTTGAGATATTTGAGGGTACTCACTTCTCTTCAATAGTCCTTCCTAGAGTTCTTGTTTGTGCACCACTATGTGAGTACTTCTTATTGTCAATCATCTTGAGAATGTTGTGTGCCCTTTAAACTCAGTTTTGTTCGATAAGTGATTGCACTAAATATTTGCAAGTGCTTGTTTCTGGAGGTCTAGTATGTGAACCATGGGCTTTTTTTTAGCAATGATTGGTTGCATCATGCACTTATTATAGATTATTTAGTTTTGGTGTGCAGCAAATTATCCCATTAATTTTAGACTGGCTGATTCATTAAAGGTCATGGGAAACTCTTAAGTGTAAAATAATTGCCACAGTATGGTGCAGTTGGTGAATAAGGAATGAGTAATAATTCCAGTATAATATAAATCAAAGTATTATTCTCCTGGTGTATATATTTTTCTGAAGGAGTTGCATCAACAAATATCCAACATGATTGCAGAGCACTTATATTTGATGGTCTTTTTGTTCTGTCAAGATGGGTCAGAATAAACACTGCAGGGAGGGTGTGTTCATAGTAGGGATGGATGGGGAGTGAATGCACAGACATTGATAACAAAATATGGGATAGTTTTTCTTTAAATCACAAATTTGCATTGTCTCATTTTTTCTGATTTATATAATAGATTCATTGTTCCACCTCTCCTGCGCAGAAGTTACAATCTTCTATCAATCATTTATTCTTGCATCTGTTTATTTGTACTTTTAATAAACTGTAGCTTATTTGGTTCATTCTGCAGGTTGAAGCTCTAGCAGTTCAATTGACTCAAAGGGAAGGGGAATTAATACAAGAGAAGTCTGAGGTGAAGAAGCTAACAAATTTTCTTAAGCAGGTGATGCTAATTTCTTTTACTTTTTTCTTTTGAGATAGAAGCAGAAATTTGATAAGAAATAAAAAAAAAAAGGTCTGCTAAGAATACGAAGGGAAATTAATATTCTCTCTAAACTCAGCAGCAAAAGAAAGCAAAACATGACCAGCAATAGCATAATATAAAACAGCAGTCTGTTCCCTCTCCATGTCTGCTTGAAATCCCTATAACTTCTATAACAGCCCTTAATATATTTGTCACAAATATTTCCTTAAAACTACTAAGTGCTTTGCTTTAACTGCAGACATCAAAGGACAAGATAAACTGTTACTGTAAGTGCATAAATTAAGGAGCATAATATTTTTGGGTCTAGAGAGACTAGACTATGGCACCAATGATCTGAGAGAATTTGTGATTTCAATATCAACCCCACTGGTTGGGTTTACCAATCAAGAAAGACATGGGACTCAATTTATCAGAGTGCTGTTTTATATTAATGCTATTGCACAATGTATAGGCAATATGAACAAAAAATTGTGTGCTGCCACTTTGTCTGTCTATCAGTCTAATGGCTATCTAGTTTGTCTGGGGAATGAAACCTCTCAGAGTCTATTTATTCAACATTTTATCAGCATTATGTATCGTTCTATTCATTCATTATGAATGAATGGAAGAGTGACCAAAGAAACTTTCTTTTCCACTGTTGAGAGTTTATCTTCATGTGTAGGCTTCTGAAGATGCTAAGAAACTTGTGAATGAGGAAAGAGCTTTTGCTCGTTTTGAAATAGAAAATGCCAGAGCAGCAGTTCAGAGAGTGGAGGAGGCACTTCAGGAGCATGAGAGAATGTCTCAAGCTTCAGGAAAGCAGGTTTGGATCTTTCCTTCTGCCATAATGTTAAGTGCATCTTATTGATTATTGATTATTTTCTTTCCAATTTGAATACATTTCTTTTAAATTTATGATATATGGAATTATTAGTGAATAAAAATTTCTTCATGTTTGATTTTGTCCTTTACTGAGGTAGGTCTAGGGTAGTTTGCATGATGTGAAGTTATCTGTTGGGAACATAGTTCTTTTAGATTTTAGAGCATTGCTTGTTTTTTTGGTTTGGATGTCATTTCTGATGTCAAATATCTGGTGGTTGTCTCAATATGGGACATTCCTTGTTAGAGGTATTTCCATTCCTATATCATTGTCTTCTTTACATTATGCACCTTAAAAGAATACAGTACTCTATTCATGATTCTTACTGTAATCTTTCCTGCAATTTTCCTTATGAAGAAAACTGAATGTTTGGCAGAGTAATGTGATTCAATCCCTCTTGCTTTTGCTTAAATTACTCATGTTTCTTCCTATCAGCAAATTGATCTTCAATATCTTGAACTGTCTCCTGACATGGAGAGGTTTCTTATGAAAACCTCATTTGAAAATCTAAAACTTCCTGTATGCCTCTGACACAGATCTTTGTCTATACTGCATTACTGAATCAGTAAGATTAATACTCAATCAGTGACCTATATATTTTTAGATTGTATTTGTAGGGTGATTTCTCTCCTTTGGAATAAGATGCTTGGTGTTCTGAATGAATCTGGGATGTGGCCCTTCACTTAACTGTTATAAGTGATTTCTCTTGTTTCTTTTTAAAGATTTGGGGATGAAACAAGGATACCAAATTGGTAGCATTATGCAGCTTTTGAATTTCTTTTCTTTGGTGTATGTGGTTGGAAAAAATGTGTTTTTTTGAGGGCCAATCTTTTACCCTAGATCTGCTTTGTCACAAGTGCTTATTGCTTCTCTTTTGTGCCATGTTCATGACTGTTTCAAAGGTGTTTACATAGTTTCTGGTGTATGGAAAGAGTGGACAGCCTTATGCATTCTTGAATATTGATTCTTTACCTCCATTTTTTTAATATTCCCCTAATTGTACTTTACTCACTTTTTCTTGTATAATTTTATTCTATAAGAAATTATCAAATAAGAAAAACTCTTCAATAATCATAGTATTGATTGGTTGCATCGAAAATGTAACTTTTGATATTGCAGTGCTGCATCAAGTAAGTAATTTTCATTTTAACAAAATTTATTTCTATTGTAACTTTAGGACCTGGAACAGTTAATGAAGGAAGTTCAAGAGGCTCGGAGAATCAAAATGCTGCATCAGCCAAGCAAGGTATACATTGTTCCTGTGTTCATTTATCTCTTGTAATAGATCAATTGTTATTATTTTAAATGTTCTTTGGTCATCAGTCAACCTCTACTTCTTAAGTTTTCGTCAATACTTATTGGCAATGTATTTTGTATGTTCTCTTCTATACTTAATGCCACCATATTTTGATATGCCAGTATGCTTGGTCTCTTGACTTTCTTATTCATTATAAAGAGGTTGGAGCCTTGGAGGTGATGATGAAATTCTTGAGATATGAGGAAAATACTTTGTATAAACGAAGAACATTAGATTATACATTTTCTAGCTTTTTTTTTTTTTCTGTATTTGGTTAAAGTTAAAGTTATCTCAGTCCTCTTGAGAACGTCGATTTGTTGGCTTGCTGGTTTTCACAATAGCTACTTAGCTGGTTGATTGTACTGTTATGTACTATTGATGTATGACCATTAAGCTAGCAAAACAAGATAAAGAATTTGAATCAGTGAAAGATATTACATCTATGAAGGTGTAGAGTGGATCTAGAACCAGGGAATTTCAGGGAATGTATTTGGTTATGGCTGTGGTATTTTTCTTATTGATATTATTCTCCTATGTTGAATTTTCCTTCTTCTCACTATTTTCTTAGCCACATATCATATTTCCATGATATGAACACTTCATTGCTATATAAATACATTATGTATTATTTTAGGTTATGGATATGGAACATGAGCTTCGTGCATTGAGGGCTCAACTTGCTGAGAAGTCTAGACTTTATCTTCGTCTACAAAAGGAGGTATGCCTATTCTCTTATGTCATTTTGAAGTGGTTGTGATTTTTATGCATTGACTGATTTTTATGAAATATTAATACACTGTTTGATGTACAAGACTTTAGGAAGTGTAGTTTATTCTGCAGTATGTGATATGTGTGTATGTATGTTGATTGTTGATATGTGTGTGCGCACACTGCACATAATTATCTTACTGTCAAATTCTCAAACCTAATATCAGCATCACTTATTGGAAATAATGAAAAAAATGAAATAAAAAATATTCATATCTTCCATATTCCTTTGGGGCTATAATATGAGATATAGACTTGGGGATTTTCAAAGGTCTTCTATAGTAATGGTTATTGTTTGGACATCATTATAAAGTATACTTTTGTTTTAAGTGAATGATACGTTTCTTTGATAAAATTGAGGACTGTTGTGATTGTCTTCCATAGTAATTTATCGATGATTTTCTTCCATTTCACTTTTCAGTTAGCAAGGACAAAGGAAGGAGAGGAAAATGCTACCCATTTATATGAATTAGAAGGAACTGAAACATTAGGCTCATATTTGCAGATTCAACCTTGCTCTGATAATGGCCCTGAACTTTCAGAATGTTCAATTCAGTGGTATCGTGTATCAACCGAAGGTGCCAAAAAGGAACTTATTTCAGGTAAAAATTCCAAAGGTTTTGCACTTTGAATGATGAATAGCTTTTTTAAGCCAACATGTCATGTTGGATTGATTTTTCTTAATGCTGATCATGCAAATCAGTTGACTCTTTACTTACACTGTTATCTACCTCTGCTATACCATGTTTGGGTATCGATATCAACTTAATATTCATGTTTTGCTATGACACTTCTATCCATAGTGATTACTGATTATATAATTATAGCAAATCAAGAAATTTCTAACTATTCTTAATGGGACAAAATACTCCCAATATAAATTGATATACTTTTTAATAACATATCTACAAATTTATGACAGGAACTGGATTAGAAACTAGAAAAAGAATTGAATTTTTATTTAGCAGTCAGGGTATTGAAGAGATCCTGTTCTCTCCCCACTCTCTAAGAGTACAATCCTTTCTCAAAATGACAAGATCTCTCTCAACCTCCCTTATTTATAGGCAACATGTCTCATTCAAACTATCTAACCTAACTAAGTAATGGGGGGGTACCTAATAACTTATTATTATTATCATATTGATGCTTTACTGCAAGAAGTGTTACTTGTTCCCAAAAAAAAAGCCCACTTTTATTGCTACTTGCAGAAACTATTATTATTCAGACAAACTTTTTGGTTTCAAAGTATCTGCCTACATGATTACTGTCTTATCTGCATATAATATCAGGTTGCTTTGAGTTAAGACAATGAACTAAATATTTTGGTGAACTTAACTTTGTCTCACTCAGCTGAGACTATGGTATATATAAAGAAGCAAGTACATGACAAGATGAGACAAGATAGGGTGCAGACTGTGCAGCCCCTTGTACAGCAGAGGAAGAGTGCAAAATAAGAAAGATAATAAAACACATATTAATCTAACATCCCCCCTCAAGCTGGAACATATAAATTATATGCTCCAAGCTTGGAACATATAAACTGAATCCAAGGTCCCCTTAATGATTTGGTTAAAAAATTAGCAAGCTGATCATTTGAATTGACAAACTCTGTACTAATCTTTGGTCAGCAACTTCTCTCTCAAAAAATAACAATCAATCTCGGTATGTTTAGTTCTCTCATGAAACATTGAATTTGAGGCAATATGGAGAGCAGCTTGATTATCACAATACAACTTCATTGGCTGAACTTCACAGAACTTTAGATCTTGAATAAGTTGTTTGATCCACAATCCACACTAATTCGCATGTGAGCAAAGCCATAGCCCTATATTCCGCTTCTGCACTAGATCTAGCAACATTATTCTGCTTCTTGCTCTTCCAAGAGATGACATTTCCTCCAATCAGTGTTGTCAAATTGCGGCTATCGTGTAGTGGGTTTTAGTGAAAATGCAATCGCGATGGCATCACGTTGTGGATTCCGTGAAAATCGCAATCGCGGGCGCCTTATGCATTGCGGAATCGTATTGTGTCACGGCTATTGCATTGTCGGTTTCCGACAAGCTTGAATCTGAAGAGAAATTGTTTCGATGGCGTTTAGGGTTCTTTGGTTCATTATTCTGAAAGAAATGAAAGCGGGTCAGGTGCGAACTGTGGATTTGGGTTGCTTCTTCACGACACTTTAGAGTAGTTTTGGGCATGTGGACAAGGTTTTTGGTTTTGTTAAAACTCACATGCTGTAGTCATGTGGGTTTTAAAATTTTACTCTATTGGTTTGTAAAACATCAGAATCAAATTTTTTGTTTTTACTCTGTTCTTTTTACTTTTTACTTATGGACTTGGGCTTTCTTCTAATAGATCCAACAATAGCATTTTCACTTTTACTTCATGCAACTTTTCAGTTTTAAGGATCATTCTAGAACCTCTTAGCATTTTCACTTCTCCTTCATGCAACTTTTCTTGATTATATGCCTTATTGGGACTTGTTTAGCTAATTAGCTTTTTGCTGTTTTTAGCCTTTTTTGATTATATTGGGGAAGGAGCAAAGGAGAATGAACATATTTTGTCTTGAACAATTTAACTTTTGAGATAATATTATGTTAATGTTTGTCCAGCTTATTTTTATTTGCATATAATATGCTTTTTTATATATATTCTATTTCAACCACTATGCAGCTTCCACTATTTGCTCGTGACAATATCCGCTTTATTCTATAGCAGTTTTTCAGCTTTTCGTGATTTTCCGTGATCCGCTATTAACATTACTGCCTCCAATAGACACAATATCTTGTAGTAGAGTGTCTATCTATAGGGGACCCTTGCCAATCAGCATCACAACATCCAGAAATCTGAGTGTCTCCTTTATCTTCATACAACAGTCCTTGTCCTGGAGTCTTCTTAATATAATTGAGAATGCGAAGAACAGCCTTCCAGTGATCAACATAAGGAGCTTGCATTCTTAATATAATTGAGAATGCGAAGAACAACCTTCCAGTGATCAACATAAGGAGCTTGCATAAATTGACTAACGACCCCAACTGCAAAGAAAATGTCAGGTTTGGTAATAGTAAGATAGATGAGTTTCCCAACTAATCTTCTATATCTTTCTGGATTTGAACATGGTTCACCTTGTTCTGCCATTAACTTTTGACTTGGATCTGAGGGACTATCAATGGGTCTACAGTTAATCGTGCCCGTCTCTTCCAAAATATCCAAAACATACTTCCTCTGCTTTGGATTGAGCTACCTCTATACCAAGGAAGTACTTTAGGTGGCCAAGATCCTTGGTCTGAAAGTGAATGGACAAATGTTGTTTCAATTGAGATTTTGATATCATCATTCCTTGTAATTACTATGTCATTAACATAAACGACTAAGTAAACATATTTATCAGGAGAAGTGTGACAATAAAATACAGTGATCTGCTTCACTCCATTTCATCCCAAAAATTTGCATGACATGAGTAAATTTTCCAAACCAAGTTCTTGGAGATTGTTTAAGACCATATAGGGATTGATGAAGTTTGCAAACCAAACCTGATCCCCCCTGAGCAAAAAAACCAGGAGGTTGCTCCATATAAATCTCCTCCAACTCACCATGAAGAAAAACATTTTTAACCTTTAACTGATGAAGAGGCCAGTGATGAATGGCAGCCATGGCAAGGAAGAGAAGAACAATAGTGATCTTGGTCACTGGAGAAAAAGTAACTCCATAATCAAGACCATTTATTTGAGGGTAGCCTTTGGCTACCAAGCGAGCCTTAAGACAATCAACTTCACCATTAGGACCAACCTTGATTGCATATACCCACCGACAACCAACAACCAACAACCTCTTTCCAGGTGGAAGAGGAAATAACTCCCATATACCACTATGTTCAAGAGCCTGCATTTCAATAATGGCTTGTCGCCATCTAGGGTGAGCAAGTGCCTCACAAACTTTCTTGGGAACAATAATGGAAGACAAAGAAGAAACAAAGGAGAAGTATGAAGGAGACAACTGATGATAACTCAAATAAATAGGATGAGGATTTCAAGTTGACCGAATACCTTTTCTAAAGACAATGAGCCAACCTGAATCTGGATCATGAGAAGATGATGATGAAGAAGGATCCATTGTAGGAACAACCGAGGGTGAAGGACATGAATCAAGAGTATCTTCATGTGGAACCATCTCTATGTGTCCCGCTCTGGTAGGTAGAGACAGAAGATGGAGATAATTCAGCTTGATGATTGACCGGAGAAGAGGGCTGAATTTCTCTTTGATTGAATGTTGTGTGAGTAGGAGATACTATTGGACTGAGACAAGGAATAGGCAAAACCTGTTTGTAGAGTTGGAATCATCCTGTTTGGAGAAGAACATGGTTTCTTTGAAGAAGGTAACATCAGCTGACATGTAGTATCTCCTAGTGGTTGAAGAGTAACATTTGTATCCCTTTTGAAGGCGGGAATAATCAAGAAACACACATTTGATAGCTCTTGCTGAGAGCTTGTCAAGATTTGGAGAAACATCATGAACAAAACATGTACATCCAAAGACCTTAGGAGAAACATGATACAGGGGTTCATTAGGAAAGAGGATTGAACGAGGAATTTTATTTTCAAGAGATGAAGAGGGCATCCTATTTATTAAAAAACAGGTAGTGAGGACTGTATCACCCCAATGGTGAACAGGAACATTTGCACTAAGTAACAATGTCCGTGCAGTCTCAACTAGATGTCTATTTTTCCTTTCAGCTATTCCATTTTGTTGTGGTGTGTTAGGGCATGTGAATTGACGTGGGATTCCCTGTGAGGACAAAAAGGAGGAAAGTTTTGAAGAGAAATATGTTAGACCAGCTATACAGCAAGTGTATAAAGCTAGAACACATGGGAGGTATAAAAAGTCATTGTAAATTGTAACTGACAGCTGTCAGTTACAATAGTGGCAGTTACATCAGGATAATTACTACGCATAAATAGCTAATAGAATGTAGAGGGAAGGGGGATTTTGGAATTTGGGAAATTCAGATTAGGAAGTTAGGTCCTAATCTCTGGTGTATCTCCGTTCTTAATTCAATCATAGAGAATTACTTCTAAAATCTCTATCATAATACTCCTTGACATTGTTAAATAAACCCAAATACATCGAGAGTATTCATCAATAAAGGTGACACAATATCTAAAACCAAAAGATGTTACATGGCTTGGTCCCCAAATATATGAATGAATGGTAGAAAAAGCCAATTTACATATTTTTTCAGTTTGCTTTGGAAAAGATGACCTAACATGTTTGCCTAATTGACAAGATTCACAATCTAAGATTTGTAACATGTTTTGAGATTTGGAACCATTATCTTCAGCTTTGCTAGACTTGGGTGACCTAGACGATCATGCAAAAGCTTTGGAGATGATGAAGCAAAACAGGACACAAAAGGGCTGGTTTCCTAATAGTAAAGGCCTTGTGATTCATGTCCTACGCCAATCAGTCGGCCCGTGCCATGGTCCTGTATGACAAGGAATCAGCATCAAATGTTACAGAGGAACGAGTCAACTGACTTAGAGAAATTAGGTTATAAGGACAATTAGGAATATGCAAAACAGAATTTAAATTCAAGGAGGGAGAAAGAGGAACTTGACCAATTCCTTGAGCTGCAACTTTGAACCCGTTGGCTAATGTAATAAGGTGAGTAAATTTAGGTGAGGAGATAGAGGAAAACAAGGAATTATTACTAGAAATGTGATCAGAAGCATCTGAATCAACTATCCATGGACCTTGACCTTCCGTAGATTGAGAAATGCAGGCTGTTGTCACACTTGGTACTAAAGAGGGTTGAGCTTGGCTGCTAAATTTCAGCCTCAGGTACTCCTGATATTCTTCATCAGAAAATCGAGATTCAGCCTTTTCAGATGTAGAGACATTTGCTGCCTTATCAGGCCAACCATGTAGGTCATAACACTTCTTTTGAGTATGGTTTTCTTTTCCACAATTAGAACACCATAACTTACCGCAACCACCACATCCTTTTCCTCTATTACCATGGCCCCCTCTACCCCTATCACAAGAGGCAACCCTGGCTGAAGTCTCATCAATTGCAGCTGCATTTTCACCTTTCCCAAAGAAGGAACACAAAGAAGTCTAGTGGCTAAGCTGTTCATTGAAGGATTCTGATCACCGGATAGAATTTGATAGCACACATGATCATAATCTAAATTCAAGCTCCGCAAGATCAAAACTATAAACAGTTTATCAAGCCTCTTCATTTCCTCTGCAGAATCACATACAAGGAATACTTTCAATTCTTCAACTGCAGCTCTAACTTTAGCCATGTTTGAAACCATATCATGGTTGATCTGTTGAAGGGAAACAACCTTTTGGGTTGAATCAAACAGACGTTGGCAAAAACATCTTGGGCATTCCTCCAAAAAGAAGAATAGTTCTTGAATGACCTAAGTATGGTCTACAGATTGCCGTAGTACATAGCTGGCAGTCAAGTTTTTGCCACTGAGCTCTATTCTCAACAAGAACTTCATTCACATCCTTCTCCAGATGATCATAGTATCCTTGACCACGAAACCACAACTCAACTGAATCAGACCAGGACTGATAATTTTTCTTGTTGAGTTTCTCATTGTGATATTGACAGTTGTGGAGAAGGGAGAAATAGGGCCTGCAGAGGAAGAGATTACAGAAGATCCTGTAGATGCCATTTTCCAAGGACAAAGAGGTTACCAACCAGATCTGAAGCAAAAAGAAACCCAAGAATGGCTGGATCATATGTTCACTTTTCTGATGTGACAACTGGAGCCAAACGGGCTGGAATGGGTCCAAAAGAGGCCGACAAAGACAATGGTGGTGGCGTGATGGTGGTCCGGTGATGGGAAGGCAACGTGTGAGATTCACGTGCCTAACAAAAGCATGTACTGTAACGGCGTGTGAGAGTGTGAGAGAGCTTTTTCTCTCGAAACAACTTGAGTTGGGTTGCGCTCAATGAGGCACACCTAACCCTGAGTTTGCTGGAAAATTTTACGGCTGTCAACAGTGGCGGAGCGCTGGCAGACAGCGAATGACAATCAGACTCAAGAGTGGGACTGTTCCCGCTCTGATACCAAGTTAAGACGATGAACTTAATATTTTGGAGAACTTAATTTGTCTCACTCAGCTGAGACTATTGTTTATATAAAGAAGAAACAAGTGCATGACAAGATGAGACAAGATAGGGTGCAGACAGCAGAGGAAGAGTGCAAAATAAGAAAGATAATAAAACATTAAAAAACACATATTAATCTAACACTTCTTAAGTGTTCCACCTTCCCTATACTAAGCATTGTGAACTATAACTGAACACAAATCTTCAAACATCAAAGAGAGGAATATGCGATTATATTACCAACAAAATGGGAAAATGATCATTGTTCCAGCGATGCATTGTATTTTGTGCCTTGTCAATATTCAATACAATTCTCTTCGGAATTATCTCAATGGGATATTTATCTTTTCTTGAAGAGCTACTCTCCCTGAACTTACCCACTTGCTGCTCTCTACCTGTTTAATTTGTGAACATAAATAATAACATGTTTCATGTACCCGTTGCATAATAGAAAACAAGATTGCCCCAGAGAAAGATAAATGAAACTGCATTACAAAGTATTCTGAAGCAACCTCCTTCTGCTCCATATTAGCAATCTTTTTCTGCTGCGCTTTCACTTCCACAAATGTGCTGTACCTCAGATTATCACCAATATGCTTGTTGATATCCTCCATCCTTTTAGATATCAATTTCCCATTGAAGGAGCAATTTTTTTGTCATTAACCTTCTCTCTATTGATAAGTCTGAGTTTGCTAAACAAAATTCTCATTGTTTAAACATTTTATTGCAGATGTTCACAATGATTGTCTGTTATAAACTATTTTTGTTAATGGTTCATAGCACGTGACTTTGTTTTTGTCGCTATTATACATTTTGTTATCCAATCTTAACTGTCTGAAGGGCTTAATCTATAAGGTGTACCATTCGAGATGCATTGTGGTGGAATATTGGTTAAATGCCATGGCATAGTATCTTTTCTATCCTTGCCTATCATGTAATACAACTTTTCTGTTCTCAGGAGCTACCAAGTCAGTTTATGCCCCCGAACCTTTTGATGTTGGACGTATATTGCAAGTTGATATTATTTCAGAGGGCCAGCAGATCACATTGTCAACCACTGGTCCAATTGATCCAGGTTGGGTTCCCATTCCAGGTCATAAATGTTTGATTTAGTATTCATTAACAGGAATAATTTCTAGGTATTTTCTTTTATATAAATAAACTATACATTTTTGTATCATGAATTTAAATAGATGGACTTGGTTCTTTGTCCAATCAAGTTGAAAAAATCATTTTATATTCTTTTCCAGCTGCTGGTTTGGGAACCTATGTAGAGGCACTTGTGCGGAAACATGACACTGAATTCAATGTATGTCAACTTTGATCTCTTTTCTTTTTCTACCTTAGAATTGATACAAGCATCTATCTGAAGTTATTATTTTAATAATTAGAGTTGTTTTATAAGTTTATCATTCGTTACTTGTGATGCTATTTTGTATCTCATTTGACCATGTTATTTTGCAACATAAACTACTTCTATGTTGTTAGAAAGGAGGGAAAGCTAGAGTCTATAAAGGGGATACATTGACTCAACTTGTCAGACCTCCAACTCCTTTATTTATATTAGGATTAGTTTAAATACTGATAGTACACACTAGCCAGGCTCATGTACTAATCTTAACCCAAATAGGCAGGCCCATAACTAACATTATAATTCTAACACAAGTAAACAACAGCGCTGTCAGCGCATTCTATTCCGGTGCTTGTAAGGGTGGTTTGACCAACAATAAAAAATGCTTTTATCTTGTGCCTTATGTTATGTACTATATATTGTGGTGAGATAATTATTGGGGGATTTTTGCTAATAGAAAAACTTAAAAAGGTTTTTCTGTGATGGTGATTCTTGCAATGGAGCCTTCTGCAGAAGTAATTCTCGTGATAGCATATGGCAAAACAAGCAACTCTTAGGTTTACAGGGTGTTATTGTTGAAAATTCTATAATTTCTTTGATCAATACTTTTAAGTTGAACCTTCTAAGTTGTATGGTTCCTTGACATTGCATCAAAGTATGATTGACCAGGTGGTTCTGATTTTGAAAATTATCACTTGCTTAAACTAATATGTCTAATAGTTGTTTGGCACGATATTGGAGTCTCTTTGACTGAGTAGTCTTGTGCCATCCTAGTTACCACCAATCTCAATATAAGCTGCTAGTAAGTTGTGAGCTTGTTGTGCAGTTGTGATTTTTAAGTTGAACAGTTTTTTTACTTTTTACTAATTGTATGCTTGTCCCTTCCCGTCTTGTAAACAAATTTCAGTTAAAAGTGGTGTCTGATTTTCATTAACTGTAGCTTTGTGTTGCTCTTAATTAACATTTCAAACGTAAGAAGTTTTAGAAAATATTTTCAGATTCTTTGGTTATAGTAAACTGTAGCTGTCACTTTGTTTTCAATGTAAGAAATTTTAGAAAATGGTCAAAGACAGTGACAATAATAGTATAGTTTAATTTAACACTTTGCAGGTGGTTGTAACTCAGACTGGCTCAGACCATCCAAATGAATCTATTCATGTACTTCATGTTGGAAAGATGAGGATGAAGCTCTGTAAAGGAAAGACAACAATTGCCAAAGAATACTATTCTAGTTCAATGCAGGTATCTCAGATTGTGGGCGTCCGGTTATATATAATTCTTGGTAAAACTCAAAAGTAGTTTTTCATGTTCTATCATTCTGTAGCTCGTGTGGTCTTAGTAAATAAGGAAAGGATCCATGCATTTACTTTGTGATTAGTACTGTTTCTAAACTTTTTCTTGCACCTTGAACAATGTAGCTATCTTTCTGTGTAAAATATCTTTAATCTTTTCAAGATTTTTATATTTTTCTTTCTTTGTCTTGTTTGTTGTTATACACTAAAATATGGTGCTTTCTTGTTTTGTTTAGCTTTGTGGAGTTCGAGGAGGTGGGAATGCTGCAGCACAGGCAGTCTTTTGGCAACCGAAGCAAGGACTTTCTTTTGTATTAGCTTTTGAGTCAGAGAGAGAAAGGAATGCAGCCATCATGCTCGCAAGGAGATTTGCATTTGACTGTAATGTATGTCTCCCTAAACTATTTACTCTAGATTTATGCCGATACAATTTTGGCTCTTTTAAAGTGCATGTTGCACTTTAGAAATGTTGAAGTGCTGAGTGATAGCTATTGATTGTAAGATCTTTCAACAACTTCCTATTTTGTTATTCATGTGCACGTGTTTTATTACAATCTCAATCGTTAATTTTTCAATCAACAGCCATCATCTACACTCTACCCTTTAAGGTGCATCCCAGAATTTAGAGGAGGCAAATCCGAGAATCATATCTTTTAGAATTGAAGCATTCATCATTCATTTCTATCATTTTCTAACCAATTAGTCTTTCATTGCTAAATTTCTAATGCAGATTATTCTTGCTGGACCTGACCACAAAGCTCCATTAGAAACATAATGGGACCTTGAATATTATTTTCTCAACTGTAATTATTTGAGTTTTCCTTGTATTATAAGTGTGTAACAGTGAAATATGCCTTTGGATTGTGCTAAGGATTCATACCTTGAGGTCGGAATTCCTTTATTCAATTTTCTTTCACCAACACCAGGGCATGTTTTTTTTTTGCCTTTGTGAGTGACATTAGATAAAAGTTTTAGAGCTTACGTTATGGAATTGGTGGAAGCTATGTCCAGTGTTTGAGGTGCTAATTGATTGTATTTGATTGATCCAATTACTGTCAAAATTCTCTATTGGATTTGTCTTCGGATACTTCCATCGTGGGCAAGAATTTTTGTGAAACTTCCTCACTATGCAGTGTTCTATAGCTTCATTTACTTCAAGGATCGAAATACTGTATGAAGCCAATACGTGGAGACTTAAAAACTGTCGGGAAAAAATATAGAATTAAAATTTTATAAAATAATTCACTTGCTCAAGTGGCAGCGATTCACAACATATAAGTTGTGGAACAAGACTTGAATATTGCGTCCGTCATAATAAAACAAAACAAAATGCCAGGAACTGAATAACATCTTGGACATGTGTAATTACTATTTTAATTTATTTTATGGTTATATATTGAACTTTACATTTTAAAATGTATGAGCAGGATATGATTACTATAGAGTTTTGAATGAGTATTTAATGCAAGTGCATATCTAGGATTCAAATTCAAGATCTTTAGTTAAGTTAAAATAATTATATTATAGTTGATCTATGAGCTAAGTAATTTTTGGATATTCATTTGAATTTTTGGTATGAGTATGCACCTTATAGTTTTAATTTTTTTTAAAAGCCTTTTAAAGTATTTTTTGTTAAATTAAGTTCGTTTTTTCGTCAGTACCTTATAGTTTTAATTTTTTTTAAAAGCCTTTTAAAGTATTTTTTGTTAAATTAAGTTCGTTTTTTCGTCAGT